>LUGF01030353.1:202582-218036 GCA_001625245.1 Calycopis cecrops
GAAGTCGAAATTTTTTAATACTTTTTACTCTACTTTTACTTAGATGTTATTAAAGTTAGGTATTAACTTTATTGAGTTAGTTTGTAGTAATTATGTAGTAGTTTGATAATAAAGAATAAAAAGGCAACAGTAGTTGGACATTTTTGGACTTTAATTAACTTTTTTTTAGAAAATTACGATTTATTTTGGGGAAAAAATTACAGTCTTCCATTTTTTTCTTGAAAGATTTGCACATGTTGTTTATAAATTATAATTAGATCTTTAACGTAGATATTTAGCTTTTAGAAATATCAAACAGAATCGAAATCGAGCCAGTAACATCAAAGATATGGCGAAAAATGTACAAAAAGGTCACCAACGGTATTAAAAAAAATAAAAATTAAATAAAAAAAAAACTATTAAAGTTAGACCCCCCCTTTTTAGTTTTTTTTTGCATATTTTTTCATAAATAATCATAATATTTCGGGCGGTCACATGCCGACGAGCGATATTGTATATATATGTTATTAGGCACTTATTAATGCCTATCTATACTTTTGATAATAATGGGTAGGTACATCTGGCAGTAAGTAGGTACCTATCATTGCTTGGGTGGTGTATCTGTAATACTAATTCAACTAATATTTTATTTCTGGGTGTGTTTTTAATTTAATCATATTTAGTTAGTATAATATCGTGGGTAAGAGCTATAAAAATGTGCAGGATATGGCAGAGCAAGTATATCTACGTTACCTACAACGTTGGGGCAAAGACTATCTCCGACGCCGACTCGACTGGACGTTAGACGAAGAGGGCGGCAACCCCACGGCGCCTCGACATCTAATTCAATGTTTGTGCCCTTGTCAATATGTCGAAGAGATCTTACGAAACAAAGAGCCGGTAGATACTCGCGCCTGTTGTCCAACGTGTAACGACTGGCTTAGACGACGCGGTCTCGATTGACCTAGCCGCTTCAAGTCTGGCAAGTCAAGTTTATACATTTATTTAGCACTTATTGAAACTGGAACATCCATTCACTTGTGTTTTTGTCAACAGGAAAGAGGTGCCCTTCTATATTTGAGGTATATCGGTCGATGGGGTGCTTACGTTGTTAAGAAGAGATTGAACTTAGATAGCACCGTCCCTGGTAGACATGGGGAAAAATACGTCTGTCCGTGTCAATATATAGAGGAGCATCTCAAAACAAAGCCTCCAGCAGGCTTAGCAAAATTTTTTTCGTTACCAAATCAAAATGTTTTTTGAGTATTCATTTTACAAAAAATTAGAACTTTAAGAAAGTATTTTGAGCTGAAATCCGTCCATGAATGGTTGTAATTAATGTACTTATACTACGCCATTTGTTTATTTATTATATAAATTATACTTAACTTATTATTGGGGGTTGAATATTTACAAAAGATCTATAAATATCTGTATGTATATAATGAATTATTTTTACTTGCGATTTATTGTTACGTATTACGTTATCTTAATAACTATTTTATAGAAATAACACAAAATAATATAGAATAAGTATGTATTCATTCTGTATTTGTATACTTTATAGTGAATTGCAAAGCCTCCGTATGGAATTGATATTTGTGATTTTTTAATTCCGTATTTTTTCATCAACTATGATTATTTTATCGTGATATATATACTACTATTCCAAACACTTATTCCTTTTTACAGTGCCATTTTGTAATTGTACCTTACCAATAAGACTTGCTTCTGAAATTACTGCATTTCTGTTTTGTACTTTTGTATAGGTAGGTATTATTAACTATCCCAAAAAATAGATACACACTTGACTTTTTCGTCTGAAGATGTCCACAAGTGCTTTCACTATTGATTTTGAAAATGCAGCCTTTTGCTCTGAGGATTTAAATAATATCTCATACAGGCCTCAAGTGTAGTAACTACGTGTATATCTAGACGTAGGTACCTAACTAACAAAAATAATAATACTGGAACGATTTTTTTTTATTATTAAGTTTATTATACAAGTTCACTGTACCTATACATTATTTATTTATTAAATACATGGAATTTACTGCACTCTTCAGATTAAATTGGCTAAAGAATGAACTTTCCCAAATGATGAGGGGTTCCCAACCTTTTCTTCGCCAGGGACCAGCTTTATATCGTTTTCGATAGCAGGGACCACAGCGTTGATGTAATAAATATATAATTTATTTTCTCACTCATTGCACGGCAATCAGTTGTAGGCATGATACTTTACAAGTCTTATGAGAAAGTGCTAATAGTGTACTCACAAGTGGTATTTGCCTCAACAACTATGATATTTGAGTGTAGAGACTAGAGGCGAAGCAAACAACATTGTACGAAGATTTTAACATTATGTATCTACCGTATTATATGCAGCAAGTACCTATGAGTACTTACTTGTAGGTATATCATACGAGTAAATGCAATGTTTTCATTGCACTATTTTTTTTAACATTTATAAAATTTTGCCGTAAGCCTATTTCTATAATTTAAGTATTAAATTCAATATAAATTATTATTATTTATTATAAATCACTTATACGGATTCTATCGTGATGTTCTCTGTGAGATGTACCTACGACAGACTATGATAGATTCCCTGTTATTTTTTTATAATTGTGAGTAAAACTCGCGTCAGTTTTAAGTATTCTAATAGTACCGCACGTGTATAGGTACATGTAAGTATGTGTTATTATTATTTTATGATATTCTCTATATAATATTGCATGGTTACTTATAAATTTCAATATAATGATATACTTATACCCATATAAAAAAATGCAACATTGAAGTTGGGCGTCACTTTGAAATACATTCTTTTTTTAAAATTCAAATAGCAAATCGTATATAGGTAGGTATAATGTATTATTTATAAAGCAAACAATGGTCATACACATTAGAAAACGACTGGTACATGATTTAATAACTATATAATATGTCCATAACATGTGATGAAACTAATTAACAACCATGAAAAATTCTTTTCGTCATGTAGGTAGCTACTCTCTTTTGTGTAATACGATGAAATGGATATGCTCATGCATCAATAATATGCTCTAACATTATACATCGCTGTACCTACACAGGCAGAACCTAGTCTGCACCGTATCTAACATCAGAGATCCATCATACAAATATAGTGATGTCCTATTAGCCCCATAGAGACCAGCCAACTTTGTAGGACATAATGTGTATATAGTACACAATAGATGCTCATACACAAGTGCTCCTCCATTTGAATTGGAATATTAGGAAATAGATTTTAATTCACTTAATTCCTCTATTCCAGTAAGGTAAGAAAGAAAACAGGCGCAAAATTAAATAACAACTTTATTACTCCATTTATGATTGAAAAAATGTCAATAGGTTACATTTATGAGTTCTCAAATTTCGCAAGATATGAGAAGTTATATGAATAATATCAATGTTAGGTATACCTACCAACCGTATGGCTTCATTCGTGGAAAGTCACATAGTAACTATACCTACTATTACAAGGTAGGGTAAGGTACCCTAATAGTAAGTAGGTGTAGTTACAAGAAAGGCACCCATTTTTCCACATCGTATCTATATATTCTTTCCAGTATTTATTGCTTCATTTAAACAAGACATTATTGCTTTTTATCACATTAGTATCTAAGTATTAACAATTTGTTAGACTAGTCTTATTTTATTTACAGAATTGTTAAACACTTGAAGAGAAAAGAATATTTATTATGCAAGCCAATTAAGAGTAGGTACAAAACCAATTAAGAGTACAACGCCATATTATTCCTTTGCAATTCGTAACAAATTCATTGCAAAAAAAGGTTTTGGTGGTTTTTATTTTCAAAAAGCAATTTGAAAATATAATATGTAGTTAGTAGTTACCATCGTTGTTACACGAACTTATAATACCACTAGACGTTGATATCAAATTCGACCGTATTCTTTTTTGGCTCGCATATTAGGTAAGTACATAATATTTAGAACATGTGTCGAAAATTGATTATTTTTAGAATGTACTTTGACAGCTGTTTTAAAATTAATATTATCTACAAAATAAGCCAAAATTTGTTTTAGATTATACCTATAACATCAGTGTGCCTATTATAGAAATATTTTAAAACTAACAATGTTTATAAATTATAATTTAACAAATAGCTGTATGCGTGTTGCTAACACGCTTATTTATAATTATTATATATTTTGTTAATCTACCTTCATCTAAATAATGCAAAATATTTCGATACGTTATTTCTATGAAGGCAGAGGACCTAATTCCTATAAACTTGCGATTTTATACATTTCAAACACAATTATGTGTAGCTCAATTTGACCATATCAGTAAACTAAAAAACAAGTGAATAACCGAAATAAGTACCTATGTTCTTTCTATAATATACCTACAATTAATTTAAAAAATAATTACTTGTACCTCTTGTGCAGGTAATAAGTTACGTTGTTATGATATTTTTTGCCACTGAAGTGCCAATATTTGTCTGATATTTGGCCCATTATAAAAATGTGTTACAAAAATACATGTAGGTACCTATTTTGATTAGGCTAACTTCCTAATAAATTAAATGTGTCTCCCCGGATTTAGTTCGTATTCTGAAATTGGCGACATTTTTTATCATCAGGATTAGTTTGTAATAAAGGTTTAGGATAATACAGTATTTAAGGTTGTAAGCAACTAGTAACCATTCCGTCCTATATTATGTACTTAATTTAGCCATTAAGCCCATATACAATGTAACTACTTGAAATATATACATATACTTATACAAATAAATGTTTTATTATTTTATATTCTTGTAGAATGTAGTCGAATGACTGAAGACAACACCCAACTGTTAGACGACGCCAAAACAGCTAGTAAAATCTAAATTCGCCTTGGTTGGTGCCTGTGCTGCGCTTGACTTCTCACTTAACCAGCCGAAGTCGGCTTTACCTGTTTACCTACCTGTACCTATAAACATATGTTTATCGGTCGTAGGTAAATATATTAAACAAACAGCGGTTTTTCAGTCCGCCTTGCCTTGTA
Source organism: Calycopis cecrops (assembly GCA_001625245.1). Classification (NCBI taxonomy): domain Eukaryota; kingdom Metazoa; phylum Arthropoda; class Insecta; order Lepidoptera; family Lycaenidae; genus Calycopis; species Calycopis cecrops. The sequence continues at coordinate 207,597 of LUGF01030353.1, forward strand.
AGGAAGGGCAGCCAAGTGAAGCCCAACTTGTGCACCACGGAGATATTGATACCTACTAACGTATGTACCTAACACATTAAGTATTGGGTTATTGTTGTCATCTGGGAGTATGATGGAGTTATATTTATTTGCAATTCGTAATAGCTGTGAAAATAGATAGATTAGTATAGAAATTTCGCACAATACCTAGTAACAAATACTGTAAAGCATTATTATCCATATTTTTCTATGTCATAAGAGTTGTCAGTCTCAAAAGATTCCTTGCAGTTTGATGAATTCTGTTATCTTCCATTGATTAACAACTAAGGCCGGTAAGGAGGTCTGCGTACGCCCTAAACGACCTCTAGCCAATGTTTAGTTACAATTGATCGCTTACACAAGTAAATAATACCTTTGTAAGTGACATCATTTGATTGTATGTAGTAAAATTGCCAATATATAATTTTTCTACACCTGCCATTGGAACTAGGTTCCAACCTACACATACATACACACCTACATCTATTGGATAACAATATAATGTTTTACTTGAGCTTTTGAATTGTGATCTTAAAATATCGACGGAGAGGTTTTTTCAGTATATGGCTGATCGAAGCTGCGAAGGCTGATTATTATACTACTTTTATTCTTTTTCTATTACTAATAGAAATTTTATCATGGAGCATTTAAAGTTTTAAGTATATTATTTCAGGTAGGTTTCAATGTATATTATTTTCAGCAAAAGGCGGATATAAACAATTGGTTAAGTACCTATATTAGTGCTGTGTGATTATCGATATAAAGAGACAAAATCAAATTAAGAGAAATAAGTTAAAAGTAAGTTCAATAATATATGTATAATGTACAATCTATTGTTTGAATAGTGATTGCGCATTTTATTGACCAAAATTACCTTATTTGAAGGGGCCACTCGTATCCTGACGCACAGACATGTGATAAAACGTTTACTAATTAGATTAAAACACAATACTTTGTTGCATTATATATTTATTTAACATAGGTATATGATCGTAATGAAAGTAAATTTATATCACAGACTAAATGTAACAAATATTTTCTAATAAAACATAATTGTCAAAAACTAGACTTGGGGTTCCGTAGTCAGATGGTGCTAACGGGAGCCTCCGCTGTCTGTCCGTCTGTATGGGATCGAGCTGCATCTCTTAAACCATAATAGATAGGAACTCAAAATTTATAGCGAGTTTACATGGTTACTAACAAAACAACAGCAAGCTTTTAGCAGTAGATAGATAGATAACAACAGCTGTTGTGGTACGACTTTTGACACAATATTTTGATATATTCATTTTTTATTATTTTTCAATTTATGTTATACTGTCGTAACATTTGTAAGGCTGTCGTTTCCGAGACTTCAAAGCTCTGCTCTTTGCAAGGCTTTTTCAAGCGGAAAAACTAATGAAAAATATTTAGACGTCACAAAGTTATTGTTAGTGTGTAGCTGGTGCCTGCAACTTTAATTGCGTAGCGTAGTTCTACAATAATCAAAGTTTCTTTCAAATTTTCAGATCCGTCGGCTAAAGAATAATTAAGTACTGAATTTACCGTGGGAAAGTGTGATTTTCCCGCAGTAAAAAAATATTCTAGATGTTGACCAGGATTAGTACCTATACATAATACACCACAAAAAGTTTCATTCGAATCCGTCCAGTAGTTTAGAACATTAGCGTGGACAAACAGACAGACAAAAAATTTTAAAAACATTGAAAAGTGTTCTAATACTATTTTAACATCGTCCCAATCAGTTTTTCGTAAATATATTAAATATCTGTATTAATAAATTACACGAAATTTACTATTTTATTATATGTATAGATTGAGTTTGCTATCTGGTCCTGGAAGCGTGCTGATGTTTTAAAAATAGCACTGTATACTTTAGCAGCAACAACAATAAAATTAGTACCTAAGTTATAGTTATATCACAGAACATATGTATTCCATACAAAATCAGTGCATACGCCAGCAAATATCATTTTGTCAATCTTTATAAATTATTGTCATGCTCGCACCTCCCGTTAGCACGGAACCCTCTTTGCGCGTGTCCAACTCGCACTTGACCTGTTTTTTTTTGTGTTAAAGTTGATAAAAATTGTGATAAAAAATAAATCTAAATAACCCCTGTAGCGAAATATATTAATGTGTGATACTAGGAATGACTCTTTATGGAAGTACTATACCTAAATACATTAAATTTAACAAAGAAACACACGCAAGTTTCATCAAAAATAAAAGTAAAATGAAAAAGTGAGCGATTGAATGAAATTAAATTCGTCATTAACAAAGAAAGCCTAAACTAATCATTGTTTTTTAATATATATATATAAGTAGTTTGTTTAAAAATGACAATGGGATAACTTGTTTTTTTAAATAAGATCTTTATATATTTTAATTGTCTTTGCGCGACTTCTTTGAGGGTTCTTTAGTAGGTTCCTCCGTAGTGAAAATTCCCCTAAAATTATGGCGTTGTTCTTTCACTTGACGCTCTTTATTAATTTTTAGTATGAGATGTCTATTTCGTTTCAAATTTTTATCACTTTCCTGACCGTCGACGGGTGAGGCTAGAGATTCCAATGACGTGACAGTGGATTCGTCAAGTAGTTTGTGGCATTTGGTCAGATCAAGGAAAGGCAAGTTTTCAGTTTCATATTCTGTGCGAACTGAAGATGAGCTCTCGGAGTTCGGTGTTTCCAAGGCGGTCAAACGCATGAGTGCTCGTTGTGACTCTCGGGCCTCCACCAAGAAAATACTCTCCTGTATAGTGCATAAAGATTTATTTGTAAATAAAGCTAAACGATGAATATTACAAAATTAAATATTTGACATGCAGATTATGGGTACGTGCGGTCTCTTTATAGTGATAATAAAAGAGAGGCAGGTAAAATAAAAGAATATACAAAGTTGATAAAACCACGTTATTTTAATTATTATTTTTATAGGCATATTTAGGCATTAGATGAAACCACATATTTGGTGTATCATTTCTAGGCTACACAACAAAAATCTGATCAATCAGAGCAATAGTTTAGCCACAGTAATTTTTTAAATCTTTTTGTCACTTCTTACACGCTGTATCGTTAGCTGACCGTGAGATCGGCCGACTACGGAGGACCCGGGTTATTCACCCCGTGCGAGGTTGCCGCTCGCTGTAGCCGTCAGTACAAAGCGTGTTTTTTCGCTGCATAAATTCTTTGAAAAAAGTATTTTCGTATACTTCTCGCAAACTTTTTTTTAATAGTTTCGGATTAACTGTAGGCACTTAAAGTATAGACACGTACATTCATTTAGGCACTAAATTCGATTTTATCAACGTTGTATAACATAAAATAATATTACACACCTTAACTTCTTTGGTGGTGTATTGATCAAGCTTGTCGTATATCACTGCATGCAGCCCCAGCTCCTTGAGTCTTTTAATTGTATTTTTGTCGTTATTATCATCTCCCCAACAGAAAATGACTAGGCCAGCGTCAGTGACAATTTTCACCTAAAATATAGTTTAGAAATTTTAGATTTTAAATTATATTTAAAAATATAAGAATAAATCTTAAATATTTTCATAGATCCTTATAATAAAGATATACGAATTTTAGAGCTCTCCTTTTTTATGAATTTCAAGGAATAAAATTGAAACGAGCCATTAGAAGACATGAGATTAATTTACTTCCCACGGCCATCGCAAGTCAGAGTACAGAGTCACACTCCCCGGTAGTATGTGTGGTGAGTGAGTAGGAGGTACTTCATTAATACTGAATGAATATTGAGTATAGACAGGCACATCATTATTTCGACATAATATAGATTTTTATATAATCATCCAGTCCATGCGTGAATGGTGAAGCCCACACTAGACAGTGACAGATGACTAGAGGATGATTATATAAAAATCTATATTATGTCGAAATAATGATGAGCCTGTCTATACTCTATATTCATATAGATATAGATATATGCGTTCGGTCCGATCTCTTTGTAACTTTATTTCACGATTACGAACGTTGGTACAGTTAAAGGTGTCAATCGTCACGCTCTCAAGCTACGTATGTTGCTCTCTTAATCCCGACGATGCTCTAGTCGCCCAGACTGACGATTATTTTATTCACGGTTTACGGCATGTAAATCAAATTACATGTACGTCTCTGCCTTTCCTCGCTATTTTTGTGGCAATGTTACGTGGACGTGGTCTATCGCAGATACATGTCACGTTCTGAATTGCGACACGTGACGAATATCGTCTATAGATAATATTTTAAAAATATTACAGGAGACTTAAAGAAGGATCCAAGGTATTTTTAATTTCAAAATTAACTGATGAAATGAGAAGATAATGTAATTGTCATCTTGGTAGGTAGGTGCCTATATTCCTAACTACAGCAATGGTATTATACAGGGTTACTTTTGGTCACGTCCGCGTCCTGTCAAATGTCAAACAAATCATAGAGGACCATATGGTAACCAACTATGGTTACCATATGGTCCTGTCAAATGTCAAACAAATCATAGAGGTCACATTCCGAAATAAGTGACGACTGAATACTAGTTAATTACTTTATAATGTAACTTTTTTTTCTGTATTCTGTAACATTCACAATAATGTATATTTCATTTATTCATTCACAGTACTAGTCAATCATTTATAGTTCTAGCTCAACTTATGGATTTGTCAACTATAAAAGTTCTGAATAGCACTGGCAGTGATTTTTGGAACACACTTCATAATCACTGTCACTTAATTCTTGTCATTGTTTTTACTCAAAGAAACGTTGTCGCGAGTTTTATAAATTATCAATCTTTAATTTGAAAATTTGAGATAAATACTTATCAGAATTAAAAACAAAAAATTGTGTCAGTTCCATGATAACTGATAAACAATCTGGAGTGGTTTTTGAAAACTTGTCAAATGCTTATTGGTCGTGTGTTGAACTCACGTTTCATTTCTTTCAATTGTATGGCGTTTTATATCTCTACTACTACTTATTAGTAAGACTTGTCAATGTGTGCAGTTTTGGTCGTTACATCAGACTGTGAGGAACTGATTTCATTTTTCAACGGCGGTTACTGAGGACGTAACATATCTATTGTATACAATATCATTAATAATATATAAAATAAATAATATATGTGGACTGCTGCGTGATCACAAACGCCCAAACCTAAATATTATCTATCCCTTAAGGTCATTTTTTCCTGCAAAAAATTGCTCATACATACATCAAGATAGCAGCGGATATTTTAATTTTGGCACAAAGTCCAATAACAAAATTCAGTCAGCCGTTGGGTAAAAATAAAAATAAATATTGAGTGTCTATCTGTAGTAGCAGTAGGTTAGTGCTATAATAAAAAGGCTTGATTACCTGTGTTGGATCTCTGAGTAAATCTTCAGTGTGGACCACAATTCCCAGTATATCCGAGCTTATTGCACTTTGAACAGCAGCAGGAATAGATAAGCATCGAGGGTCCCGGTATGACTTATATTTCTGAGTTACGCCCTGTTAAACAAAATTTAATCGATAACAAAAAAAATATTTCTCCTTCGCTTCCGTCGGAGTTGGGAACACTAAGTATTGATCAACAAAGCGGTAGCGGCAGACAATCTCCGTACAGTATCCGGTACAGGTAAGATACGAGTGACGAAGGCCAAACTTTAATCATATTCAGCTTATCAAGTTATAGTAATACCTAGTCTAGCCATAAGCTCTCACAAAGAAAAAAAATATTTTTTTAATTGCAAATAACATTTATCACTTTTACAGTGTGTTAGTTTAATACACAAATATGAAACAATTCAAATTATAAAAAGCTTATTCGAAATGGTCTCTATTGGCTGCAATACAGTCCTTTAAACGTGGAGGCCAGTTATCAATAGAAGCACGCACATTTCCATGGCGAAATTCTTCACTGCCAATCATACGGATTGTTTTAGGGACTCCAAATTATCATGGCGTTTAGAGCAAACTGTACTTTCAAAATTGACCATAAAGCATAATCCAGCGAATTAAGATCGGGATTAGAAGATGGCCAGTCTTCAGCTCTGATGAAGTTCGAGACGTTCGCTTCCAATCAAGACTGCGTGGACCGAGCTTTATGACCCGGCGCCGAGTCTTGCTGGAAGGACCATACCATTTGTTTTTGAACATAGTGTTAACAAGGAGCTTAACTACCTTTTCAAGAATAGTATCTTTTTCACAAAAATATGGCTCAGTCACTCTATCATAGCAAACACTGCACCAAACTATCGCTGAAGTCGGATAATGCCCACGTTGCACTCTGTCGACTAATCGGGAAGCTTCCTTACAGCTTTGAGCATAGATACGGTCATTTTGTTTGTTAAAACATTGCTCAATTGTAAAAAAATTCTCATCCGTAAATATTTTTTTTCTGTGACCCCCCTTTGCGTACCGCTTCAGTAGTTGTTTCGATTTTACCACCCTTTTCATTCATCTTTAATTTATCAGTTAAGAAATAAACAACGCGTCTATTATAGGCTGCAAATTCTAAGTCATCTCTTAAAATACGCAACATGGTTCTAGGTGCTATCCGTATTTCCCGAGATAAAATCTTTTGCTTTCGGACAGAATTTCTTCGAATTCTATCCCTTATTGCTTTACCACCTTTTTCGTACGAATACTACGTGAACGGCCAGATCTTTCTCTGTCACAAACAGAGGAAGTCTATTGTACCTATTAATAGCCCGGTACATAAACATTTGACTATAGCAAGTGTATGAAGAATTTAAAAAAATGCATTTAGCTCCATACCTACTTTGTGTAATGCAATCACAGCGATTCTGTTCTTCTTTTCACCCCACTGCATCTTAATATCGCAAAATATTGTACAATGTATTGGCGCCATAATCAAAAAAAACAATGAACAATCGTTTAAAAATTACAGATTCCTAATTCAAATGTAATGTTTTTTTTTATTTTTAATTGTAATAGTATTCCTGGACAGACCTACATTTTTACGAATATTGCGCGGATGGAGGAGTATGAAATTTGGCACACTTAGTTTAGTTAGTTTATGTGTAAGAGAAGTGCAGAACGCTAATATTTTTTAATAATAATGTGTTGAAAATTCTACAGAAATTGTTTATCTTACGATGGCATAACATGTCCTATATTTAGTTTTTAATTACAAAAAAAAATCACTTGATCGAATTTCGATCTTCGCGGGATCACTAGTAGGTATAAGTAGATAGTCATGGAACACTATGACTATATAGGGTTAGTTTTTGGTCACCGGCCATATTTAAAATAAGGAAATAAACATCATTTCAAGGGTGTGTTTTAATTTTATCGTCTTAATTGTAATATTTTGTTACATAAACATCGATTTGAAACGGTCCGTAAATATACCTACGCGCATTAGCACCCGAAGAGTGTGTTGATCTCAACAGCTGATTGTGTTTCGTATCCACTGCGTGCGGCCGCCGCTGCGCGCGGCGGCAATGATCAATTATGTCACCCACACGGTATTTATTTTCGTACGGGACAAAAATATTTTTTATACTATTTTTCTTATTTGTTTTATTTCATAAATCGAATGTATTATCGATTATAAACCAAATCTGTAAATTTGGCCGGTGACCAAAAACTAACCCTGTATAATTGTATTATATAAATGTCACTCACATGATTCCTCATTATCGTGCTGTGAGCTGTCGCGTTTAGGGCTGTTTGTGAGTAGCCGGCCCTTTGATGTCAACGCATCTGTTTGTACGGATATTGGGCGTCGATAGTCACTAAATGAATCCAAATGTTCGTTTGTCATTTTTCTTAAGAATCCTTTAAAATAAATTACATATGGGTGCCCCAATATTTTTTTTGCTGAAGCTTTGCTTTGTCCCAAATTGGTGCTTGTTGGTCAAAAATAATCCAATTACAAGTAAAGCCTTTCAACTTTTAAATGATTTATCATTTTATCTCACTCTTAAGTGAAATATTGTATAATAAAGAAGTAGTGCTACACTGCATGCTTACATGCAGACGAAGCTGTGCTGTGGCGTTTCGTGCTGTGTGTAAGTAGTCGGTGGCCCATGGAGGTGGGAGGAGAAAGGAGGGCAGTGCATCGTATAGTCTCTATGCGGATGTCTATAGGCGTCGGTAGTCATGAAAATGGCCCCAACTACTCGTTTGCCCTCTATACCATAATAAAAATCCGTTTTGAGTATAATTTTAAAGAGATGGAATGAATAAAGTATACTTACTACAGTAAGGAACATTACAGGATACTTGTTCTGCTTATTTCTCGCCATAGTACAAATGTCTGGGTTGAAACACGATATCACTATTCTTCTCTCTCCGCCATGTTTGAGAACCACTTCTAAAACCTGAACAATAATAAAATTTTCTTTTCATAACTTTCCTAATATTTCATCATTCAATCAAACCCATGTTGATATACATAAACTTGATTCCCAAAATCATCAAATAAACACAAAATTATTGTTCATATATTTATATTAATATTACAAAAATTCTTAAAGAGTTTGTACTGTTAAATGTGTCATATCGGGAACTACTAGTAAGATTTCAAAAAATATTTTAGTGGCCCATTTATCGAGAAACACTTTAGGCTGTGTAATATCATTATGCTAGAACCACAACATAGAAGCGAACTTGTGAGTAAAATCGTGGGCGATGATGATGATGGATGATGGTGGTCTTCTCGCAACCTGGGAAGGCCTCCCAGGTCTGCGGGCCCCGAGGCGAACCCCATGCCCGAGCAAATGCTCGCGGGGGGAAACATCCCCTCGGTGGTGGGAAACTGCACTATAGTGCAGTGGGGGTGGAATGATAGGGGGGGGCACAGCTTGACAGCAGTGTAGCCTAACCGGCTTAGTAGTCAGCGACTACTACAATACAGTCTTACGACTGTGGGGTGTGGTGTGTTGTGCTTGTGGTGTGTTTCGTGCTTGTGAATGGGTGTGCTGGTGTAACCTTCGTCTTACAAGCCAGACTCGGTTGCCCTATGATAACCGACTGAGCGGAAGTGGTAAAATCGTGGGATAAGAGCTCTCGCGGGTAAGCACGGCCGTCCGGAGGTCGCGCGTGCAGGGGCGCGAAGCCATTCAGGTGAGTGTGGGGTCCGTTGTCCGCCCTGTTAAACATGGCGGACGACAATCGCGCCACAAACTCTCTCACCGACTCCACCCCCGTATCACGCGCGATTGTGCTGTTCCGGACATATCGGCCGGCTCCCACGACTGCTCTGAGGGCTATGTTCTGCTGCGCTTGTAGCCGCTTCTTATCGTGAGCTGCGTATTTGTCAGCCACTCACAGGGAGGGGGGTCTCCATATGGGTTTATAACACCTTTATAAAGGTCTCGTAAACCCTCTTGACAGACGGACAGACAGGCATGACGAATCTATAAGGGTTCCATTTTTTGCCATTTGGCTACGGAACCCTAACTATTTTTGAAATAAAACCAGTGACATAATTGTCACTGGTTTTATTTCAAAAATAGTTAAGGGCATTACATCGCTAAAACGCGAAAAAAGCCCTAGGTTCAAAGAAGTTTCTTGATGAGTCCGTACATGTATTTATAGTTAAAAAAAATATATGTTATATTTCAATTAATCATTAATAAATTGTATTGTTTACATTTTTTTTTAATAGGCCCAATTTTTTTTTAATAACTGATGTAAATCGTAATTTTTTTGGATATATTGCATTTTCTCTCGATAACGGCTTAATATTCCGACATGATATTTATGTCAAAAAACTTGTGATTAGTTATTTAACAATCCGTATTGTTTATTTTTTCTATTTCTTATCTTATTTTTAAATAAACATGAAAAATAAGAAATTTCACTATAACCCCACCAGAAGCACCCCCGCAATGGCCTTTGATGACAATTGGGAGCTGTCATTTCAAAGTCGCTGCGGCGCTCGTGGCGAGTGGATGTGCATGCGTTTTTTCTTCAAAATAAATTAGAAAAGTTTGCAAATTCTTATGTTTATGAATGAAACAATATTTTAAATAATACTGATATAAATACGACGTAGAAATTATGTTTGTAAATATAATATGTAAAGTAGCTAACAATTTATTTTAGATTTTTAAACTTGTCATAGATTAAAATTAAGACCTGACACTAGTTGCGCTAGTATGGTCAAACTAATACTCTACAAAATTGACATCGACGCTGGGCCTTTACTTATAATTGTAGTATGGAAATTAAAAATCCGCCATATATTTTACAGGCAATAATAACAAGCAAGAGCTAACTATAAACTAGATCAGCCTAAAGAAAATACCGGCGCAAAAAGTGTCCAGGCCATCTTACAATGTCCATCAGTCCCGCAAATTGACAAACCAACCTGCTCACATTACACACATTTAGATTTAAAATAATAAAATATTAATTACTAGCTTCCGCCCGCAGCTTTCCCCAACGTGGATTTTGAACTGCAAAAATATTA
>LUGF01030353.1:218841-229457 GCA_001625245.1 Calycopis cecrops
GCGTATAGTTTGCACGCCAGTATCACCTGTGCAAAGGAAATCTCTAGTAGTTCCGCCCCGTTTCGGCTGCAATGCAGCAAAGCTCTACTGACCTAGCTAAAATCACAAGGTCATCCTCATTCTTTTCAATATCAAAGTAACATATGCTAAATAAGTGTTAATAAAATAAAATGAATAAAATAGGTAAATACAACTAAAATATTGTGACACATCTGACACTTGTTTAATCTTTGGTTCTTTTCAATATGAAAGATGTTATGAGACGTACATATGTTAATAGATGGCGCTAAAAAATAATTACTTTCTCAGTGACAGATTCTCCAAGGTCATTGAGCAATGTAATACCCTTAAGTACTTGTTTGATATTTATTTGATACCCACTACATAGATAGCGATTTTGCATTCACATAATGTATGTAGGTAGGTATATTATCGTCACCACCTGGTGACACACGTTGCGTCACAACGATCGTAGTGTAGAAAGGAAGTATAAAAAATATCAATATAGATGACGTACTTACATTCAATGTAATAAAAATTAGAAATCTAGCGAAATTACATTTAGGTACCATGTATATTTGATGCTGTTGCGTCATTCTGAGACTCGACTCGGAACCTGAATGAATAAAAATTGAAATTGGACTGAACTGAAGCGAATTTGCCATCAAATTAATTCCCAAGGCCATGGAAGGATGCTCGACTGTGCCTTCTACAAAAGAAGACAACCACCGAACACGGTGTCCGCATCGTGCTGCAGTTGCTGTACGACGTAGATTGGGTTGAGGATAGGTTCCTGGCCTCACGACTCGTACGACATAATTATAGAGGGTGACCCGGGAGATATGATGCCAGATCTTAAAGTCCGGACTCGTAGTTTTATCGAAGATGTATTGGGTTTGTACATAGGCTCATAAGTAAAAATTAAAACATTCATTTTTTTTTATTTCGCTTAACTTTTTTTTCGAATTTCGAGAATATTTTGCATCTAATGCTGATTAAAATCAGATTTGGGGGCAAACCAATGTGATGGGTGAAGAGATGCGCGCGCTGTAGACTTAGATTACCCATGCGGTACGCCGGTGTTAAGCTACGGAAATTAAGGATCGTATTTGGATAAGCCCCTATTCTAAAGTGTAGTCCATACTGTTTGTAGTTGAAGGTGTGTATGTCTGGGTTGAAGCGTGTGGCATCTGTCCCCGGGGACGTCTACTTCCTCCTCTCCCTACACCGGACAGTCGAGCTCGACTGAGAGGGCATGTGCTGAAAGCGTTTGACAGTTATCGTGGTGCGATCGTATTCGTACGACAGAACGTGTCTAGAACGACGAACAGTGATTGTCATTATATAAATCGAGATTGCGGACGTACCAGTAAGTCCCTGGTATTTGTATTAGATGTATATATATATATATATGAGGACGACGCATTTGTAACACCTGGTTGCATGGTGCAATGGGCTGGGCTGATTGTGTTTACATGTTAAACTAGAAGTCTGATGAAATGTAATCACAATGGTTTTCAGTTTGTTTAGTATAAAGTCGTCGCTTTTTTTAAGCAGTTTTTTACTTACCTTATCAACATATACATTCATGTCAAATGGGTTGTTTAACTCAAATGTCCCATCACTTAGTTGCATGGTCCACTTCAGTTCAATATTAAATCCTACATGCTCGTCCAAGATTTTAAGGGTATCCTCAAGTGTTGGGAAAGGTTGGTGTTCCTCTAAATCTTCATCAAAAAATATGGTTTCATGACTTCTTCCTTCAACTAAATGATACACCTGTTCAAAGTAGACAAGAACAGTTGAAATAAGTAAAATATAATTATCAAGATTAATTGAATACCATGAGATCCAAGAGCTATGATAGATAGTACTCCCATAAACAATAAGACAACTACTTTTGTTCTATGACTTTCAACATAAGTCTATAGGTACATTAATATTAAATGATTTACTAGTTTTAAATGTACTTTTGTAACATTCGTAATTCTATGTTCAGAAACGCAAGTGCCACCCTGCCTCTAATGTTGTAACGTTGCTAGTGGTTTTAATATAATCTAAGATAATTCTGTTACCTTTAATTTTTGCAGATGCGCCAAGGTCAAATCTTTCACTGGCAATTCAAGCATCTCATTATAATCAACTTCCTTTTTTCTCTTCATCGATATACAAACATGAAAATCATGATAAATTACTGGTATCATATCTTTGCTGAGCTGGACATCAAATTCTAACATATCTGCCCCACTAGCAGCTGCTTTTTTTAAAGAAGCTATTGTATTTTCCCGAATAGCATTACCTCTGAAATATGTACAAGGTTGTAAAAATCTTAGCATTAATTTCTTTATCTGTAATCAAAATTTACATTTCATTGATATAAAAATAATAGTACATGTGTGTAACAGGTTTAAACATAAAATTTATGGAGTTTCATTAGACACGTGTGCACGAAATTACAGTTTTTGAGGGGAGGGTGACTAGCCTCCCGTTTAACCGTTCTGACAACAGTCGTCACAATTTTTTCGAAAAAAGCTATAGCCAAAAACAAAAAACATGTAATTTGTAAATTGGGTACAACTTAACATTATCAAACAAAACTAATATAGTCTTATGATGTCTAAATAATATGATTATGACACATACAAGGTTGATAAAAGCATGAGGCGTTAAATGAAACCACATATTTAGTGTATAATTTCCAGGCTGCACAACTAAAATCTGAGCAGTCGAAGAAATAGTTTAGACACAGGAGTTTCTTAAAATTTTATTTGTCACTTCGTACACTGTCTCGTCTGAGAGTGAGCTGATCGCGAAACCGGCCGATTACTGGGGGGACGGGGGTCATTCACCTCGTGCATGGTTGCCGCTCGCTGTAGCCACCCAGTACATAGCATGTTTTAATTTTTTTACTAACTTCTTTGAAAAGAATTATTTTCATATACTTCTCGTAAACTTTTTTTCAATAGTCTTGGACTAACAGTAGGCACTTATAGTATATGTGGTTAAATTTAATGCAGCTCGCTTTTCTCAACCTTGTATACTTATGTCACACTTCAGAATTTATATTAATTATTATATTTCAGATAAGTCACATTATATATATAAAGTAAAACGCTAATAAAAAAAACTAAACATTTCCATATACTCTCTCCACTCATTTCCACCGCTACTACTCCTCTGTCACCAATATTAATAGCGGCAACAACAACCTTTTAATATGAACTCAGGGAGCCTAACGAACAAGCAAAATTTCCCTCCCCAGTCAAAGCAGGAGACAATACAAGATTGCAATGACTAATACGAGCCAAGAAAAGAGAGGGCAGCCAGGTCAAGCCCAGCTGTTATGTACCGCGGAGATATAAATGACTGAATAATTAGTACTTAATTTAAACATACACATCAATATTGTTTAATATATATAGGGAGGTAGCATCCTCTCTGACATTAAACCTTCGAATCTATCCGTCCATAAAATAACATTTATAAATTAAATACGTAACATTACTAAAAAAAATTGTTTTTTTACCATCGCCTAGTTTATGGTATATGAGTTTTCGGAAAAATGTCATGCATTTTCACAACTTCAAAAGTTTATATAAAAAAAACTATGCATTTCCCCATGCTGGGAATAGTATTATTAGTCTCAGAAATCCTAAATCTGTATAATCCAACCTCAATTTTCGTGTTAACGTATTCTAATGCCAAACCCTTACTCCCTCAAACTCCAATTATAGTGCAAATATTTTATAACATGGTTAGTGTTATAAAATATTTGCTTATTTTAGGTGAGTACTTAATATATAAGTATACATACAGAATTCCCAAGTTAAATATAGAAAAAAGGTTTAACTATTCATTTAATACACAAATCCAGTACAGTAGTTACAAGGACATAACATGTCATATGATATTTATTTTTTAAATACAAAAAAATTTCACTTAAATCGAATTTGAGTGACAACTTCCATTGGCCTCATCCGATGTGTGATTTTTGTAATACTCTCGCCAGCTTACTCCCCATGTCAAATGTGTGTTTAGAAGTTTTACTTCAAAAACATTTTAAGTACTTACTCTTTTGTTTTAAAACTTGCCCCCAAACCTCTATGACCAACTTCTAAGCCCGTCCAACTAGGGTTCCAGTGTTTTGCATAAGATACTTTTAGGTTGCACAGATGTTCTTCCATAGGAGAAATTATTAAATATTCAAAGTTTATTGTTCCGAGAGGTCTATGTTTAACATTACAAGTAACAGGCAATTCCAAAGAACCTTCAGATGGCTTAAACATATTAGGCAAAACATATGTATAACCAATATGACAAGGTGGATCCTCTTCCCCAGCGCGAGAGCTATATGAATAAAAATCAATTAGATAAGCTAGACTTTTAGGTGTCGGTGTATGCACATTAATCAGTACACCATTTGTATTAAGCTGACGACCAAATTGTTCCTGGGGTTGCATTAGACAAACACTAGGATCATTATCTAGAGTAGCTACTTCCACCCTGACACCTGCAGGTATTTCTATTTCAGCTGTATCTGCACTAAGGGAAGTTTCTTCACCGGCATCTACGCCAAAAGATAATTTTACAGGTGTTACTTTAACATGTATTGGCCTATCAGCAAACCGACTTTTCAACTGTAAAGGGTTATTCATAAATTTGAATTGAATTAATGTCTGAGATGTCAACCATCCTCTCCCAACTTCATATTTTCCATCATAATGTCCAAAGATATCAGTTACAGGTTCATACATATTTTTCTTAATAACTCTTGGATGGATATTTGTTTCCCATTTGCTTATGAATATATCGTTTATGTCATTAAGGTAACAAATTCCGTAACGATAATAAATTTCGCATGAATTAGGAATTGTTATAGATTTGGTCCATATATTTGTACCCTCTACCTTTTCAAGCAAAACAATTTTTTTAAAATTCCAATCTCCAAGGTTTGGTAAACTGCCTGTGATGAAAACCTTATCATATTTCTCAATATCAGGTACATCAACAGTAAATAACCAGTCTTGGTGTGGAATGACAAGTGCGTTAAGATCTATTTGTTCAGACATTTTTCGAGGAATAGTAGATACTCGCTTCGTTTTTTTTCTAATAAAAAACCAAGATTGCATAATACATTTATTATTTTAAAGTAGTCTAGCTGATTAATGTGGTTTTTTAATGTGTTCAGTGTTCTAATCTTCGTTAAGGTCGGTTATCTTAATCAGTATCAGACAGATAACACTTTGTTTTTTACTTGTACATAGAAGTCGAGGTTTAATAGGGAATTGTGTATATTGATATTATTAGTTTTGTTTCCATTGTAGCGAATATTTTACGTCGGAAACGTCACCTCTATTACATTTTTAACGCGATCTATCATCTAAGTATTATCTATGAACGTCACTCAAAAACATCACTTTAAACCTTATGTAGCGTTTACACGTTGGGCCAACTCAATTATATATCTTTGCAAAAGATATAATCACTCTCTAGCTCGCATGTGTCTCAACCATATCTCTAGCTCACTAGCTCAGTAGCTCGCGTGTCTCAATCACATCCCTATTTCCTTATGTTTAAGAGTCAATTTGTCTTGACGAGTTCGTCTCGTTCAGATTTAGAGAGAAAGAGATGGGCTTATATAGCAATTTACACGTAAAAGGGAGAGAGATGTAATTATTGTATCGAACGACTTCATACGCGAGGACATTTAGCTATTTTGTGCTTCATGACAATAAATTAAAATGCATAATAGGAATTAGGAAGTAAATGCAACCGAAAAATATACTCTCCGTTAAAGACGAATTAATTTTATGTTTTATTTACATAATATTATGAATTATTATTTATTTTTATTAACATATAATTTAATAATATATTATGTTATATATTATAACATAATATAGGTACATATTATAAAAAATGTGTTTCTTAACAAAAGTATTTTATGACGTTACCTACTGTTAAAATAAAACCAAGACTTATGATTTTTTTTAAGAGAATATTTAAATTTATATTAAAGTGGTTATAATTTTTTTCTGGGCTATCATTAGTACGTAAATACAAATATAATATATATATACTTATTACTACTTACATAATCATACTATCCAAAGATTAAATGTTGAATATTTACAAACAGGTATTATATTACCTATTCATTTTTGTCATTTATTTTTACCTAAATAAATTGTTGATCAACATTCCACACAAGCGAACAAGTCCACAAGTAGCTCTTTTGCAACTTGAACTAGTGAACCAGCGAACTAAAAAAGATATGATTAAGACAGGTGAGCTAGAGATATGATTGAGACACGCGAGCTACTGAGCTACAGAGCTAGTGATATGGATTATGGTTGAGCCTTGAGGTATCACTAGCTCAGTAGCTCAGTATATCACTAGCTCAGTAGCTCACGTCATGTCTCAATCATATCTCTAGCTCAGTATATCACTAGCTCAGCAATCATATCTCTAGCTCAGTATATCGCTCAGTATATCACTAGCTCAGTAGCTCACGTATCTCAATCATATCTCTAGCTCAGTAGCTCGCGCGTCCCAATCATATCTCTATCGCTTTATCTTTAAGAGTCAATTTGTCTTGACGAGTTCGTCTCGTTCAGAGCTAGAGAGAAAGAGATGGGCTTATATAGCAATTTACATGTAAAAGAGAGCAACAGATAGCTATTGCATTTTTGTATTAAGTGGATTTACGGAACGACTTCACATGCGCGGGCGTTTAGCTATTTTGTGCTTTATGACAATTAGATAAAATGCATAATAGACGAAGCAAATGCAACCGAATAAGCTCACTATTTTGCGATGTTTTGTTTATTACATTCAATTTTTTGTGTCATTGTTTCTTTACTTTCGTTGTTTTTGTTAGAATTGCGTGACGTACGTATACCTTTTAAATTATATATTATGTTCTCTGATCTACTGAGCTAAATGATATAAAGATATAAAAGAGTGATATATATCCCAAGAGCGAAAAGATATATATCACTCTTTTCTTTTCAGTGATACATTTTGCCCATCTCTACAAATTAGCACTGCGTCAGCAACTTATAAAATAATGACGTCATAACTTGATTTCTTCTTCTTTTTTGGATTTGTATTATAGACGTATATTGTGACTTTCTGCCAGTGTCAACCTATTTAAATATTAAACTGTTTTCAGATCATGTTGATTCAGATTTATTTATTGACAGTATTAAAGAAGCTTGTTGATGGCACTACCTAATTACCAAGTAAAAAGTGGTTGATTTGACCATAGCTGGTTTTGGTTTGCTGATTTTATATGGATTAATAAAAATTATATTATCATTACATCAACAACGACAATATTAACGTATAACGATGGTATAGCTCAATCCAACCAGTACGTAATAAACAGTTTTTGTTTCTAAAAATAATGTAGTGACAATTTTATTAAAAAAACGACTTAATCTAATCTAACAAAAATAACAAGACACTGAACTATATGACTGACTTATAATGATAAAAATTTTATTTTTTTTTAATGTTATTGTTAAAAAGTCTATTAAAGGTACTATTAAAGGTACATTAATAAAACACGAGAATATATAAAGGGTAACAAAAAAAACATTTATTCGTCTATGATATCAGAGTCATCAGAATTTTCACTACTACATTCATCATCTGTGTCTGTGACGGATATTATCAATGACAACTCCATTAAATTGTCGATATGTTTCATCCAAAAATACAACTTTGCTCCAATCACACATGTTTTTGGCCTTCCTTAAAAAAATTGCATCTTGCCAGGGCAATACCAGTTCTCTACATAATTATCTTCCTTTTGTTAACTTTTTTGTAAACAAAACCGATACCTTTTATTACTTGCCGCAACGAAGTAATGCCTCCTTTGAATAAGTCAGCTTCTTTCAATGATTTTAGAAGCTTTAGCAATGTGGGTAGCTCTATTCTTTTTTAATAATCACAAATATGATTTCTAATGGCGTCTTTAGCAATATCATCTAAATCCGTGATTGACTTCACCCTGGTCCGCTTTTTGTTGGGTGTGGAAAATTTATTTTCAGACATCCCATTTGGACCAATTTTCTCACGTGTAATATCAAGAGTTTCGGCTACTCGTTCTACAACGCGGTTCAATGGTAACAACGGTCCATAGTTTTGTTGTTCTTTTTCAAAGTAGTTTCGGAGGCGAACAACAAGTTCTCTCGCCTGACGTCCCAAAACAGTTTTTTTTGCATGCTTAGGCATGGTAACAAAAAACTCAACAATAATTAACAAACAAAACAACTAACTCAACAAACTAATAACAACTGAACAGAAGTGAAAACAATTAAATCGAAATACGTGTCACATACAAGACGCTATCACTCAAAGAACTTGTACTTGTACTGAAAGCATCGCGTGGGTAAACAAAATGGCCGCCGCGCCGATGCACCATATTGCAAAAAAAAAAAAATTATGCAACAAAAAAAAAATGATAAACCCGGTTATTTTTAAGTACAAAGATGTAGATGAAGCTATAAAATATTTTTCATTACTCATGCTCTGAAAGTGATATGGGTAGCACAAAATTAAAACCATTGTAACATCGACATTACTATTAGCCCTAGTTTTCAGCTCAGTCTGCTAAAAGTCTCGGATAAAAATAGTTCGTTGTGTACACTTGTTGTAAAATATACTATTTTTTTGATAAATTACTCTGCGCAACTGAATGACACTAATTTTCGTCACAATATTGAAGATAACTAGATTTATGCTGCGACAATCGTAATAAATAAAAATAGACAGAATTGGAATAATGTCACATCCCTAGGCATATGACCTTGACAGGCGTTAACGTTTTGAGGAGATCTTATAGTGTAATTACACGGGACTCTGGACTCTAGAGTCCAAGGTGACATTGGACTCGTGGCCTTGGACTCTAGAGTCCAGAGTCCCGTGTAATTACGAAATGGAGTCCACTTCCTGTATCGTGATTGGCTACTGAAACCATATCCGATATAGACAATAGACGACCATAGCTAATAAGTTCACCCCCGACAAACTCCCGACACGTTCCCGACACGTTTAGTCGGATACGCAACCGAGATAATGATACCAGTAGATTATCCACCCATCATTTAGGGGATAATTAAGAAGATAATTAAAAGACGAATTTTACTGATTATTACAAAATATAATACATTATAACATTTTCTAACTTGAATTCATTAACTAATTTTTGTGATTGAAATATAGCAAAGTATTTAATAAATAACATGAGTGAAACGTATTTTAAGTACATTGAGTTAATCGAAGGAGAAGAGAAAAGGAATTAAAAATAATCTGAGCTATAAAAACAGTCCTTGTATTTGCTGCTATATTATTAATGGCAGTGGTTAATATTATTAAATAAATAAAATAAAATAATTAATTACTATATAATTATTAAACAACAAAATCTTTGAAATTTTTTGCTTCAATCAATTAAATCTCTTTCAGAATGTATGTATATACTACTCGTACGCGATAAGTTGGAACCTGTGCGTGGTGATGTCACCGTGGCATGTTTGTACTGCGTACAATCCCTTTTTAATATAAAATACAATAAAACACTATTTATTAATGTATCAGTAAAAGAGTTAACTCTAATATACGTGTATTAAATAATATACTTTTTATACTGAGAAGATGATTCTCATTTCGTATTTTGAACTCCGTTAGTTTTCCTTCTTCTATATTATATAAAAGGTATTCTGTGGTTTTATATCATATTATTATTAATTAACAAGGTTTTAAAGTGTGGTCCAGACGGTGGTATCCTTTTGCATACAAAGTACTCTTCACTTATGAGGATATTTTTCTGGAAATTTGTTATTCTTCCAACTAAGCATGACCTTACATTACAGCTACCACACGTCTTTTTATTCTATTTTGCATACAATTCATTGTGCCATTTTACGTAAGCTAAATAAAAAAAATAAGCACACAGTATTTTAAGTAGTAGTATTTTAACCTTACGCCATTATATTTTTTCACAATTACACGTTATCCTTCGACTTACATTTATAATTTATTATTAAGTATTATTATTTATTAACAAATTACTACAATAGTGATAATTTAAGAAAAATAAGAAATCATTTGGCGCGTAAAAGTCTGCAAGTGATTTAACTTAAAAAAAC
Source organism: Calycopis cecrops (assembly GCA_001625245.1). Classification (NCBI taxonomy): domain Eukaryota; kingdom Metazoa; phylum Arthropoda; class Insecta; order Lepidoptera; family Lycaenidae; genus Calycopis; species Calycopis cecrops. The sequence goes on from LUGF01030353.1 coordinate 228,999, forward strand.
TTATCTAAAAACAAATGACTAAAGACAAATATATTTTGCATCTGAATACGAATATAATACAAAGTTTGATGATAATATAATAATAGAAAGACTATCATGTTCTTTCAAAAACAATTTTAAAAATTGTAAACATTTAATTTAAAGCCATTACTTATATTCTTTAGACTCTATAGAGAAGTTTCGAATATACACATAATGTTAATGAAGGATTTATTCTTAATCTTAAAGATAATTTTGTTTAGTTGTATGAAACACTGACATTGATTATCTGTATTCTCAAAAACAATCCGACAAACGAAAAAAACTTTCCGATCGTGACATCTCCATAGAAAAAAAACCGGAACCAGCAGATATGTCCTTGGACTCTAGAGTCCAGAGTCCCGTGTAATAGCACTATTAGTTCATTCTGGCTCAGACCTCGGTTTGAGACGGACCTCTTACGTACGGCGAACGTCTGCC
>LUGF01030368.1:5905-28715 GCA_001625245.1 Calycopis cecrops
CGTGTCTCTATGACTCGTGTAACAGTTGTAATGATAATGTCGTCGGCATCAGCCAGAACATGTCTGGGACGGCGACCGACATTAGTCACGCAGTCGGGGTTGTAATCCGCTGCTTTGTGACAAGGGGGTTGGGGTGAGACGAGGCCCTATCAAAATGAGATTTAGTGAGCACTTTGAAGTGCCCACTGACAGAGGGGAGCTCTAGATCTTTATGAAGATCTATATTACGGACATACCACGGGGCACCCGTGGCCATACGGAGAAACCTATTTTGCACTATTTGCAAAGGTAAGAGGGTCCTAGGGCTAGCGTGTGCGAACACGGGACAGCAATAGGAAAAAATCGGTCTAATGCAGGTTAAGTATAATGTACGCTTATTTCTAAGCGACATTTTACTTCTAGCGTTAATGAGGTGGTACAACTTGTGTAACACATATAGGGCTTTTTTGCGCACGCGTTGAACGTGCGGCTTAAAATTGAATCTACTATCAAGAGTGACCCCAAGGTACTTGACGGAGCGTACCCTGGGGATGGTTTGACCGTATATAGATACGGGAGGCAAAAAGTAGTATATTTTATTTACTTACGGGCCTTACTGGGACAAAGCCTTTCAAGCGATTTGGCATACCTAGTAACATTCTCCATTATCAGTTTTCTGGACGGCTATAAATTTGTCATCATTGCCTCCAACAACTAATGCAGCATTTGAGCACCATAAAAGAGTGTACCTACAAATTCAGATATGGCTAGGAAATGACGTAGTTATTGAAAATTGATGATGGAAGTATGCCAATAACATGTATATCCCAACAGCAATGAATCAATTACCTGCTCCGGATAATTTATTGCAAATGTTATTTTGTAATTGCAAAAAGGGATGTGGAGCTGCGTGTGGATGCCGAAAAAGTGGTTTATACTGCAGTGTAGCATGTTTACAGTGCAGCGAAAATAGTTGTTACAATACTTCACCTATGACCCCGTCCAGATTGAGCGAATTACGCGCGTATTAGCCCTGACTACAAACAATTTAACTTCGTTAAATTGTTTGTAGTCAGGGTCGGGTGTGTGTGTTGTGTTTGTGGTCGGGTTTCAAGTCCCTCAAAATTTCACACACGTAGTTAGTAAATAGTAATAAATAAAGTTCAGTACTTTTTTATTATATTTAATGTGCAACATAATAATGTAAAAAAAGAAAGACATAAAAAAAGAAACACGATTCGTGAGGGCCTTGAACCCCGACCACCTCGTTAAATTGTTTGTAGTCAGGCCTAATACGCGCGTAATTCGCTCAATCTGGACAGGCTCTAAGATACAGATAGATGAAGTAGAAGAAATATTTGATGTAGACAACAATGTAATATATTTAAATAAACAGATTCTGTACAATTTTTTTTTTCTTTTCATTAGTCGTAGTTAATTGCCTTATTTTTTTAAATGTACACAAAGTAAAAGAAATGTACTCTACAATTTTTCTTTTACTTATAAGATACCAACTTTTGTAATCATACCTAAATCCAAGACAAATTTTGGATTGGCAACACTTACCGTTAGCTGTCGTCGACTGGCGATTGTCGTTGTCGGTTATTTTTTCTGTTTCGACTTTCGACAAGTTCAATTTGAGTTGAAAAGTTTATGTGCTAAATGTGTGGGCAAAAGTTAATAAACCTCATACATTTTTTGAAATAATGGTTTTAAAAAAGATGCTTTTTAATAACGATTTTCTATTATTATAATAACTTTGCTGGTCAAAATGAGTGATAATATTAGAGTAGTTATAAAAGTACGACCGTTGATTGCGCGTGAAGTAGAATCAAAATTGTCATACCAATGGCGCGTAAATAATAATACTATTTCCCAGATAGATTCATTTGAAAGAGGCGGTCACTCTTACACATTCGGTAAGCATATTAAATCTCATAACGTTGTAGTATAATAATTTGTTTTGACGATCGGCGTGCTGATTACTTACTACCTGCATTGTTTGAAGAATTAACTTTGTCATATTCATTACAGACAAGGTATATGACAAGGATACAAAAACTAACGATGTATACAATGATATTGCTAAGCCGATCGTGGAAGCCGCACTTGCCGGCTTTAATGGTACTATTTTCGCCTATGGACAGACATCCTCTGGAAAGACATATACCATGACAGGGACAGAAGATGCTCCAGGAATAATTCCACTGGCAGTAGTCAATTTATTTAACTGTATCAAAGACATACCGGATAGAGAATTTTTAGTCAGGTAAGACAAACCTTTTGGATATATTTTCATAATGTGCTTATGGTTATTATATAACAATTATGTGGTTGATTCTCTGTAATGCTTGTTTAACTAAAGCCCTTGTCAATTTTTCTAAAATAAAAAAAACATAAGCGTAAAAATATTTGTATTCTTGATGTATATTGATGATATACTTGATCTTCAATCAAGAGAAAAAAAATAATTTAATTTACATAGTAAACTAATGTGAACATTAATAATTGTTTGTTTTCTTTTAAATTGATGGTTAAACCACCAAATAGCCAGTCCTCTTACTGATTGATGGAGCACATTTTTTGTAATTATAAAATTTTAATTTACTCTACTAACATTCAAGCTTTGTAACATGTAATAGAAAAATTCTTTGATTATAACATGCCACTGTATGTAGTCTTCATTGGCTATTGTAAAGCATTTGATAGTTAATGATATATTTCAATATGTAGAGCTCTTGAAAAAAACTAAGAACATACTCGCAAAAATAAAGTAAACTAATCAACAAAAGTCACACTTATGTGATTTGAGGATGACATAGCACTATTTAGTATCCAACTAAAGGACTAGAGCAGTGGCGGCTGGTGGGCCATGGCAGTGATGGTTCATTTTCCCAGCTCTGTAAACACTAACTTTGTTAATTTATTAAGCAGGTATTTTATTTTCAAAATAAGTAGGTACAGATTATACTGGTACTTATAATACATAATCTAATTGTTTAATGTTTGAATGTCGGAGGTGTAGAGACCTACATGCTTGCGAATTGTGATGATTCAATTAAATGAAAGTGGTCTTATTTTAAATAGGATTATATAATAGAAATCAAAATCAAAATATTTTTATTCAAAAATTGAAAAAATTGCTTTTTGAACGTCAAAAATTTCATCTACCACCGGTTCAACCGCCTTGTCTTGAGAAGAACCGGCAAAAGAAACTCAGCGGGCCTCATTAATTAAAGATTTATCTAAAAATATAAACTAATACATTCTTGATTATATACAATACAAAATATAATTTACATTATTTTTGTAGAAGTAGCCTGGGAGAAGGGTACTATTCCCAAGGTGTGGTATCTGTCATAAAATCTATTACTTACTTTGTAATATCCCTTACCACACAAGCGTTCTTTAACTATTTTTTAAATTTGTGAATTGAAAGTTTTTGAACACTTTCTGGGATCTTATTGTAGAGGCGTATACATTGACCCCTAAAGGAATTCTTTACTCTGTTTAGTCTATGAAATGGTAGACGTAGACTTTTTGCACATCAGCAATAATATGTATGTGTGAATAGAGACGTGTAGGCAGTGCTTGATTTAGGCTTACTGCCGCCCTAGGCCCGGTCTGATACGGCGCCCTTTTTACCTGACTACAGCGAAGCAAAAAGGAGGGTTTAGGGCTTAAATTTTATCGTCCTGAAAATTTTGGCGCCCTTCCAATCGTGGCGCCCTAGGCCTGGGCCTTACGGGCCTATGCGTTAATCCGGCACTGCGTGTAAGTATCTTTTTTAACATAAATCATTGATGTAATTACCTTTCTTTAGCCCAAATTTACATTGCACCAAAATTTGTTCAATGAAAACAAAACTATTCCATTCATATTGTAGGTAGATATGCATACCACATTTCACTTCATATTAAAACAGCTGTTAAATAAAGCTAATTTAATCTGGTATATAACACTCTGTTTCTGAAACACCATATTATGCATACATTTTTCATAGACATGTTGCTGTCTCACATGCTAGTTTGGTTTTTTTTTTTCAATTTCAACCCTGTGAACAGCACTGTGCTCTGGCTCCAGCTGCATGCAGATGGAGTATTGTTTTTCGAAATGCACCTTATTACTAATAAAAATACTTAAAAAATCAGATCAATCTGCACAATAGTTTATAGTAATAAACTATTGTGCCGATTGATCTGATTTTTTTTGTGTAGCCTGGAAATTATAAACTACATCCTTTAACGCCTCTTGGTTTTATCAAACTTGTATATTGATATAGGTGAAAGACAATACAATCAAACACATTAAAACAATGATTTATAGACTTTTTATTTAAAATTGATAATGGATAAGTTTAGCAACATTGAATTCCATTAAATGGACACCGCACAAATGTGGCATTGTTACTGTGGTATCATGTGACCGAGAGGTGCCACCCTGGTGATGCTGGCTCCATTCGTCTGCAATTCAACATAGCACAACCACAGAATACCTATACATATAATAGATAAAATAGTACTTATCATATAAAGGACAATAATTGATAAAGATAATTGTAAGAGAGAAAAAGAAGGCATACAAATAAACTTTTAAATGTTACGGGCAACTGGGCCGTGTAATAAATAGTTCCCAAGAGCATCGGGAAATTTGATAAATTTATTACTTTACTTCAGTCAACGCTATGTCCATTCAATAAATCAACAGAAGTAATAGATTAAATTTATTTGGAGTGGGCGGTCTGTTACTATTCTGATTAATTTACTTATATTATTACGTTAAATTGTATAATTCCTTTTACACTATTATGTTAGATAGTTTTAAAAGCGAAATTATAAGTCCATCTACAGAATTTTTTTTTAGCCATGTGATCAAATATCTAATTTTATAACTTAGCGAAGAGAATTATTAATTAATAATTTTATTGAAGAACTCATCAACATTTTAACTTTTACATTTTAAATAGACATTTCGTTTTTTGCTTATCCTGTTCATTTTAATTTAGTTAAATTATTTATAATTTATCTACAGTTCCTAAATAATGAGCGAGCGAGCATGGGTGGCTCAGTTGATCCAAAATTCGCCCAATTAGGCCCAATGGTGCGAGCGAAGCGTAGCGGAACCATCGTGAATATGTTTTTTTTTTTGCACTCAAAATGCTCGCCTTCATAAGACGCTAGTGTATAGGTATTACTCACAAGATTGTGAATGACCGTAATTTTTGAATGTGACCTATATTTTCAGATACCAATAAATTAAAAAGAAATCTGTTTAAGTAGTACGCGTTTTTTATATTCCTATAAAGTTTAACTTTGTTAATATACGAGAGCACTTTAGTTTATTTGTTCTATTATTTTGCCCAAAATGGATTGGCCCTTATTCATACTGACCGGCTGAAGTGATTAGGCATGAAATTTTTTATGAAATACATACAGGCCATATTCATAGGGACCTGGGAATTCTGAAGTTGCCTGTAACATATACATTTTTTGAATACTTAATTAAAAATATATTGGAAGTATTCACGTTTCATTATTTTCGTATTATACATATTATTATGTCACCTCCACCGTAGGTACCTCAAATTGTAGGTACAATGTCAGTTTGATGATTAGATAATTTCGAAGACAATGTTGAAGGTACAAGTATTACATAATGAACAGATTTGACTGTACATTCTGTGTATGTACATACTGTACATGTAATTATTTCATTTGCTTAACATTTATTTTATTACTTTTAACCCTGACGTGGCGACCATAACCACTCTGGCAAGAGTGTGACGACTAAGAGGTATTAATTTTTAAGCCATTTGTATGTTGTTTACTTATTCATTAAAAATTAACTTTAATGTTTAAAATTAGTCAACATTTCGTAATTATTTAACAATTAATTATAATCTTAAATCTTTACATTATAATTTATAATTTAACAGGTTTACTTACATACACATACATACAAAACTTAACCTTGTTTTTACAAATTGATCATATCGGCTTTACATGTATTTCAGCTGTGCCCATGACTCTGCCCCCATGGAATTTAAAAATAATAAAAATTAATAAATATAGTAATCCTTCTTATTATTCACACAGTCCCTTCAAAATCAGACGTTCCATAGTTTCATTAGCCAGAAAAAACAGACAAGTGTAAAAAAAATATTTTGGTATTTTATGTATATAGCATTTACTAGCATATAGTAAAAAGTAAATTTAATACTACAAACAGACACTCAATTTTTATTTATTTGTATAAATGAATATTATGAGAGCAACAGCCTAAATATTAATATGTTATCCTATTTCAATGGTATCTTGTTTCATGGTCGATTGTTTGGTAGATTTGTTTGGTAGATTGTGTACAAATTACTATAAAAATTCATATTTACAAAGTATATTCTTAAAACTAATTTATATAAGCTCTATCATGAGTGCTGTAAATCTTCTGTAATGTCAGGATTGTACAATACTTTCTTTTATTAATACTGTTTATAATGCAATACCTAATATGTTTATTTATTTAAAATCTTTATAACTAAAACATAAAATAATCAATTATTATGTTCATTTTTCCATACAAATCATACTTACAGAGGCTGATGTAATGTGGATATGCCACTTGATCACTTATTTTTGAAAGATTTTTAAGACATTTTTACCATAATATTTTTATATACATATAGTAACAATTTTTTTTAATGTGAATTATTTGTATATTTTATTAATAACTAGTCGATACGACAGCCGTTGTCTTGTCAAAATAAGTATGTTGTCATGGTAACGTGTATCGTTATGTGTCCGAATTATCAATCCGTTGTAGTTTTTGCGTGAAAGCCACACAAAACACAGACAGAATGGCGTCTTCTACAGGTTTATTATATTATGTATATAGACTAGCTGTCCCGACAGACGGCTTGTCTTAATTGTATACTTTGTTGGTGGTATGGTTATGTTATGTTACGTGGCGGATCTTTTATCTCTTTACTTTAGTAAGAAAAGCTAGGATTTTTCAACTCGATTTGAAATATTTCTACACCATTTTTCAAATATCTTCCTACATACATATTACATACCATGGCCCTATTATAACGAACGCAAAAATAAAAAATATTACCCAATTTCATTCGTTCGATGTTATGGGCTTAACAACAATGGGGGGATTTCATTTTTATATATTATTAGGGTTCCGTATCTCAAAGAGAAAAAATGGAACCGTTATAGGATCGCTTTGTTGTCCGTCTGTCTGTACGTCTGTCAAGACCTTTTTCTCTAAAACGCGTGAAGGGATTAAGCTGAAATGATGTCTTGATGCCTTGAAAAAATCACACTTCTAAGTAAACGCAATAAAAAGTATAGCCAATTATGTACAAATTTTGTATGAAAACGTACTTTGTCGAAAACCAAAAATTATCGGGTACTTCCCGTTGACCTGGAGTTGTGAAATTTGCCAAGAAGTAAAAACTTATAGCACATATATAAGAATAAATCGGAAAACTAGTAAATTATATGTACTTAGATCATTGGAAAAATCATTATCAACTTATAACTGTAATTCGTTGCCTAAATGTGTGTGAGCAACCGCTTATATACGTTTGTCAATTTAAATGGCAGGCGTAAAGTTACAATAATTGAAAACTATGCATTACGTTTGGATTACGGAACCCTCGGTGTGCGAGTCGGACTCGCACTTGGCTGGTTTTATTATATAGATCTAGGTAATTATTCCAAATTTTGATTTTGTAATTTTTGCATTTTACTGCGGAATTTATGTATCAACTAGACCTAGAATATAAAATCCGAGAGCAAATTAATTAAATTTAATCTTACATGTAGACAGTAATTACGGGCGACTCATTCTAACTACGTGTCGACGTTTCAGCAATGCACGATTGTGCACATGTCTACATATTATGTCTCCGAGTGATAGATCTTATTGCATCTAACAACGCACAAGGCAACACAACACTCCGGACAATACGTTGGGACCCGCTTGCGACACACTGCGCATGATCGACGCATCTTCTCGTTCCTGGTGCCCGACGGTACTAATCCGAATTCCTCCAAAAAGTGCTTTAACACATCAGGGGTGAAAATACTGCGCCCAAAAATCTTATGCTTAACCGTTTTTTCCAATAGGTTTTTTGGTGTATTTTGGGGAGGTTTATAGTGACGGCTTAAAATCTCTTCCACTAGTTTTTTTCGGAAGCCACGGTGGTCGCAAAATTTGCTTCTGGGGGCGGAACAGTTTTTATACAAAATGTAGGCATTTAAAATACTGACATTTAAAAGCCGCCTAAAAAATTTCTTGTACCAGATGGAAGTACGTGTTCTTTCTATGGCGTATGTACTCAACATCTGGTCCTTTTTATCCACGCCTCCCATGCACACGTTATAATCGTGTACCACGATGGGCTTTGTTTGACCTGTGGATGAAGTATGGACGCCAGAACCGTGGTATGTAGAGATCATTGCTACGCGCCGCCGATCTCTCCATACCAAGATATCTACGTCCCCACTGGTGCACCCCGAAATTTGACCAATTTCCATGTCAGATATTGTAAGGTTGGATATTTCTGCTGGTACCCCTTGGCGGTTAGTCCTAAGGGTACCAACACAATCAAATCCTCTGGATTTTAAAGCTCGTGCCAATAGTGGACTATTATAATAACTATCCATCCAGATTGTATGTCCTTTGTTTTCGAGGCCCCTTAGCATCTCGAAAACCAGGTTCGGTATAACACCCGAGAAGGGTGTTGCTGCATTGTTCAAAGTGCGATCCTCCCTCCCGGTGTGAACTTTAAAACGCCAGAGGTATCCACTTTGTGAGTCGCAAACCTCAAACGTTTTAATTCCTTCAGAGGCCACCTTATTTTTTATATATTGTTTTATATCGAGCCACCCTTTCCACTGTGTGAGTGACTCGTCAAGCGAAATGTTCCTGCCGAGATTGTACAACGATTGAAATTTGTTATTTAAGTGTGTGACTATAGGCTTAATCTTAAAGATTTTGGCTTCTGCTCGAGACATTGAAGCTAAATTGGTATTATTATCATTGAAGTGAATACATCTAGTTAATAACAGAAACCTATTGTAGGGCATGAATTCGGCAACATAGGGAGTGGCCATTATGTCCTGTTTCTCCCAGTACTCTGCCATGCATTTCTTCACGCAAAAGCCTGTCGCTAAAATGAATGCAAAGTAAACGTATAACTCGTCGACGTCTGTGTCGCGCCAACGAGTCATACGGCTATTTGGCCCTAGGTTGCCACGTTGTATCAGAGTCTCGACTAATTGTTGGGCGTATTTATTGGTTTCAACGACTATGTGTTTCATAATATCTTCCGGCCACATCGCTATGAAAGCCTCATATGGCGAGCGATATACTTCTGTCGCGCCACATGCTGACGAAAATTTTTCCTTCCTCGCTAATGGCGGGATTGGAGGACTCGGAAAAGGAGTCCACTGGAATTTACTTTCTAAAGTGAATGGCGACGTGTCGGGTTCTACAAAAGGTTCAGCGTTCTCTTCAATATCTATTAAGTCTTGGATTTCATCACGATCTTTCCTCGTGATAAATGCAGAATATGAAATTTCCCCACCCTCGACGTCAGAGTCGCCGTCCGAGCTCTCACTTCCTATAACAAAAAACACTTATTAGTCAAATACACTTTTCTCAAATCTGTCTATTTTTGTTATTGCTATACATAAATACCATAGTTTTTAATAGCGTCGTCAATTTCCTCATCCCCTGCTTGTCGGTTATTTTTCGTTTCTTTATTTTCTGGTGTATTCGGTGCAGGAGTGCTACTATTTACGACATAATATGTCATATCGACCCTAAAATAAAACGAGTGTAATTTATTATATACTATATATATTACTAGCTGCGCCTCGCGGTTACACATGCTTAAATTTCGATCCCGTGGAAAATAGAAAATCATCCCATGTCATCCCATAGGAACATTTTTTCGGGATAAAAACTATCCTATGTGTTAATCCAAGTTACTCTCTATGTGTGTGCTAAATTTCATAAAAATCGGTTCAGCAGTTTTGCGTGAAGGAGTAACAAACAAACAAACATACATACAAACTTTCGCATTTATAATATTAGTAGGATAATTTTCTGGACCGAAGTTTTTAGAGAATCTATATTTTGTAATCTAATTGTTGCTATATTTAATTGGATATAAAGTAGGTACTTTTAAACCATTAACCAGCTTACGAAGCTCGTTTTATAACGGGATCTTACATCACATGTAACAAAATTAAAACTTACTCGTGTTTCAGCTGCGGAAGTGTACTTTGAACGTCTGCACCACTGGGCACAACAATAACCGGCAAATCTGAGGTTCTCATAACCTCAGATTCGCCGATTGTGCTGCTACTACTTTGAGCATAAATCATATCGGCCCTAAAATAAAAATAAAACAAGTGTATGTATTTTTACAGTAAATATGCATAAAATATGCATGTTCTAAGTTAACACTTACGCAACAGGAGAGGGAGCGTTAAAATCGTCAACGCTGTGATCTACTATGCTAACTTCTAAGTTTTCGCTATTCTGCTGAAGTATGTATTGAAGTTCTGAACTATTCGGATCAACCACTATTGGCAGTTGTGAGATTACTAGGTCGCCGTCTAGTTCATTGTTCATCCTAGAAAACATTTATTTATTACACATAATTCGCAAACAAGTAAAATTTTGCCTAAAGAATAAATACTAACTTGGGTAGTTGGTCGGCATTATTGATTTCTTGTTTCTTGTCCATATCCTCAGACTTGACGGACGAAAGGAATGATTTAAAATTTGGTCGTTTTTTCACCTTTCCACCTTTCAATATATTTAGTTGCTTACGTGTATTTTGAACTTCTGAATCACTGGCCACCACAGCTATCTGCTGTTTTGAGGTTAGCAGGTCGGTATCCGTTTTTTTATGTATCCTTAAAATAGATTAATTTATTAAATATAATTTTCAAAATAGTAAAAATTGCCTTAAATGATAAATACTAACTCAGGGCTGAGGTACCGTCGGGGTGGTCTACGAATTCGTGGCTTTTTCGGGTACAAAGGGTAGTCGGGTAATAATTCACTTTTAAAAATTCGGCACCCGGAATTCAGGGTTGCTTTTTCGTAAACAACCCTTTACCACCGTGCCCTTAATTAAATAAAATTTATTTTCATTTAAGTTTGATTAATTAACCAGATTAGTGCACGTTACTAGTATCGAATCGTCTGTTTAGGCAGGTTGCCTACCCAACAGCTGTGATGAGAAAAAAATAGTCAAACCATTATTTGCATATTCTCTACGCTTCATATTTTCGATTGATATGGCATCTGTTTTTTAACCAAACAAGTGATGTTTATTTTTTAAAATTATTGACTAATAATTTTCTGGACCGCTTTTTAGAGAATCCATTTGCAATCTAATTGTTGCTTTATTTAATTGGATATAAAGTAAGTACTTTGTATCCAATAATCAGCTTAACGAAGCTCGTTTTATAACGGGATCTTAAACCACATGTAACAAAAATTAAAACTTACTCGTGCTTCAGCTGCGGAAGTGTACTTTGAACGTCTGAACCACTGGGCACAACAATAACCGGCAAATCTGAGGTTCTCATAACCTCAGATTCGCCGATTGTGCTGCTACTACTTTGAGCATAAATCATATCGGCCCTAAAATAAAAATAAAACAAGTGTATGTATTTTTACAGTAAATATGCATAAAATATGCATGTTCTAAGTTAACACTTACGCAACAGGAGAGGGAGCGTTAAAATCGTCAACGCTGTGATCTACTATGCTAACTTCTAAGTTTTCGCTATTCTGCTGAAGTATGTATTGAAGTTCTGAACTATTCGGATCAACCACTATTGGCAGTTGTGAGATTACTAGGTCGCCGTCTAGTTCATTGTTCATCCTAGAAAACATTTATTTATTACACATAATTCGCAAACAAGTAAAATTTTGCCTAAAGAATAAATACTAACTGGGGTAGTTGGTCGGCATTAGTGACATCTGGGTTTTTAATCGTATCCTCAGACTTGACGGACGGAAGGAATGATTTAAAATTTGGTCGTTTTTTCACCTTTCCACCTTTCAATATATTTGGTTGCTTACGTGTATTTTGAACTTCTGAACCACTGGCCACCACAGCTATCTGCTGTTTTGAGGTTAGCAGGTCGGTATCCGTTTTTTTATGTATCCTAAAAATAGATTAATTTATTAAATATAATTTTCAAAGTAGTAAAAATTGCCTTAAATGATAAATACTAACTCAGGGCTGAGGTACCGTCGGGGTGGTCTACGAATTCGTGGCTTTCTCGGGTACAAAGGCACCGCCAAAGGCTTCTCGACATGAAGCGCCTTTTGCTCAACACCTCCGTTGGTATATCCAATTAAGACTCTAAAACAATTGTTTATTTTTATATTTACTGCTTAGGTGTATTTTGGTGTGGGAGTGGGCTGGTCATGTGTCGAGGATGGACACCGAGAAGTGGGCCCACATAACATCTCAGTGGGCCCCGGACGGAGCGAGACGCAGAGGACGGCCGAGGAAACGTTGGCGGGACGACCTCGATGCCTTCGACAAAAGCTGGTGGGAGATGTCAAAAGACCAGGATGGTTGACAAAGTTTGGGGGAGGCCTTTGCCCAGCAGTGGGACAACATAGGCTGAACAAAAAAAAAGGGTGTATTTTGAACTTCTGAACCACTGGCCACCACAGCTATCTGCTGTTTTGAGGTTAGCAGGTCGGCGTTCAGTTCTTTATGTATCCTAAAAATAGATTAATTTATTAGATGCATTTAAATCGTCAACGCTGTCATCTACTATGCTAATTTCTAAGTTTTCGCTATTCAGCTGAAGCATGTGTTGAAGTTCTGAATTACTCAGATCAACCACTATTGCCAGTCGTGTGATTAGGTCGCAGTACAGTTCATTTTTTACCCCAAAAAAGAGCCCATTTATTAAAAATAATTGACATAAGAGTAATATTTTACTTAACGGTACTAGCAATGCCGCACGTATTCACTCGTAACAATAAACAACAGATATATTTTAATGCATTAAAAATATAATTTACACGTTAAAAATTAACGCAGGCGGGACAAACACATTACTCAAATATTGACAGTATTTTATTTAGATTTCCACAAAAGGGTTTAATTATTGATGTACGACTGTAACTCGAAATAAACAAATGCTACATATGAAATAAGTCACATACATAAGTCATTCACTACTTGACATTTAGGATACAGAATATCTACGTCACAGGACGCCATTTTGCATAAAGAAGCGTTTTCGCGGGTCTTTAAAATCTTGAATTTTGAATTTAAAATTTGAAAGTAAATACTTATCAGAATAAAAAATAAAAAAATGTATAAATTCATTGATCACTGATAAACATTCTGGAGTGGTTATTGAAAACTTGGAAAATAGCCCATTAGTACAATCAGTATCTAGTATTAGTCGAACATCAATTAAACCCTTTTGTGGACCCGATTTATAAATAAAATAAGTTGTACCGCGCGACGCGGGCTGCCCGTGACGATGTGGCGTCACACCACAACGCGCTCAGGGCGCTCGCAGTCGCGCGTCTATAATACTTACTTCTTACGATGATATCTCAAAAACTATTCATCTGATTGATATAGTGTAAAAAATAATTTATATGCCTAAACGTTCCTCAAAACTCATTTCTTCTATTGTTAAAAACCGTATAAAAATCTGTTTAGTAGTTTTTGAGTTAATCGCGTTCAAACAAACAGAAATACGCAGCCGGGTGACTTATTTTTATAAGATGTATAAGATTACTTTTTATAAACGTCTTTTATTATAAATGTTTTCAGCTTCCTGCATTTTCGAAGCTGTTAAATCCTTAATCCATTTTAATCGAATAATGTTTAGTTACTACACTATTAATTTAATGCGTGGATGAAAATAACAAAATACTCTACAAGCTACTATAACCGCTGCGCTAATATTTGATACTAAACGGCGGGCAGGGATTAAAATTCGTGATTTGAGATACTCTACGGATGTATAACAGCTTCAAAAATGCAGGAAGCTGAAAACATTTATAATATAAAAGACGTTTATAAAAAGTAATCTTATACATATTATAAAAATAAGTCTGTTTGAACGCGATAAACTCAAAAACTACTAAACGGATTTTTATACAATTTTCAACAATAGAAGGAGTAATTTTTGAGAAACTTTTAGGCATATAAATTACTATGCTTTTATGTAAATTAGCAGAAATACGGCGTTAAATGTTGAATAGGTCGCCAAAAATCTCGTCAACTGGGAGCTTTCCACGCAAACGCCGCGTAAACTAGCAAAGATATAGTTGACTAATGTACTAGCGAATTCAAAATCTATAAAAATGCTAAAAAAAGTTCAAGATAACATATCTCTATCTCTTATTGTTTACTTACAATAGTCACTTTTATGATCAAATTTTTAATTAAAACATTACGTTATTTTTAAAGCAATTTTCTTTAGTTCAGGGTTAATTCTTATCCAAATGAATATGTTAGTTAGCTTAGGCATTTAATGCAAATTAAAATTGCCCTTTACACTATATCAATCAGATGAATAGTTTTTGAGATATCATCGTAAGTAGTATGTATTATGGACGCGCGACTGCGAGCGCCCTGAGCGCGTTGTGGTGTGACGTCACAGGCGGTCCGTGACCGTTAGCGAAATTCAATATTTTTCGAAAGTTTGAATGCCTGTAAAATCAAAACTACTAGGAATTTCTGAATGAAACAATAAGTAGTATATTTATTTACTTACGGGCCTTACTGGGACAAACTTTCAAGCGATTTGGCATACCTAGTAACATTCTCCATTGTTGCTATATTTAATTGGATATAAAGTAAGTACTTTGTATCCAATAATCAGCTTAACGAAGCTCGTTTTATAACGGGATCTTACATCACATGTAACAAAAATTAAAACTTACGCATGTTTCAGCTGCGGAAGTGTACTTTGAACGTCTGCACCACTGGGCACAACAATAACCGGCAAATCTGAGGTTCTCATAACCTCAGATTCGCCGATTGTGCTGCTACTACTTTGAGCATAAATCATATCGGCCCTAAAATAAAAATAAAACAAGTGTATGTATTTTTACAGTAAATATGCATAAAATATGCATGTTCTAAGTTAACACTTACGCAACAGGAGAGGGAGCGTTAAAATCGTCAACGCTGTGATCTACTATGCTAACTTCTAAGTTTTCGCTATTCTGCTGAAGTATGTATTGAAGTTCTGAACTATTCGGATCAACCACTATTGGCAGTTGTGAGATTACTAGGTCGCCGTCTAGTTCATTGTTCATCCTAGAAAACATTTATTTATTACACATAAGTAATTCGCAAACAAGTAAAATTTTGCCTAAAGAATAAACTACTAACTTGGGTAGTTGGTCGGCATTATTGGTTTCTTGTTTCTTGTCCATATCCTCAGAGTTGACGGACGGAAGGAATGATTTAAAATTTGGTCGTTTTTTCACCTTTCTACCTTTCAATATATTTGGTTGCTTACGTGTATTTTGAACTTTTGAACCACTGGCCACCACATCTATCTGCTGTTTTGAGGTTAGCAGGTCGGTATCCTTTTTTTTATGTATCCTTAAAATAGATTAATTTATTAAATATAATTTTCAAAGTAGTAAAAATTGCCTTAAATGATAAATACTAACTCAGGGCTGAGGTACCGTCGGGGTGGTCTACGAATTCGTGGCTTTCTCGGGTACAAACGCACCTCCAAAGGCTTCTCGACCGAACCACTGGCCACCACAGCTATCTGCTGTTTTGAGGTTAGCAGATCGGCGTTCAGTTCTTTATGTATCCTAAAAATAGATTAATTTATTAGAAGCATTTAAATCGTCAACGCTGTCATCTACTATGCTAATTTCTAAGTTTTCGCTATTCAGCTGAAGCATGTGTTGAAGTTCTGAATTACTCAGATCAACCACTATTGCCAGTCGTGTGACAAAAAAGAGCCCATTTATTAAAAATAATTGACATAAGAGTAATATTTTACTTAACGGTACTAGCAATGCCGCACGTATTCACTCGTAACAATAAACAACAGATATATTTTAATGCATGAAAAATATAATTTACACGTTAAAAATTTATGCAG
Organism: Calycopis cecrops; assembly: GCA_001625245.1. Classification (NCBI taxonomy): domain Eukaryota; kingdom Metazoa; phylum Arthropoda; class Insecta; order Lepidoptera; family Lycaenidae; genus Calycopis; species Calycopis cecrops. Next base: position 22,042 of record LUGF01030368.1, read on the forward strand.
GCGGGACAAACAAATCTACAATTAGTACAATCTGTATCTAGCATTAGTCGAACATCAATTAAACCCTTTTGTGGAAATCTAAATAAACTACTGTCAATATTTGAGTAATGTGTTTGTCCCGCCTGCGTTAATTTTTAACGTCTAAATTATATTTTTAATGCATTATAATATATCTGTTGTTTATGTAAGTATCGAATAAAATTTAATGTACGGTGTACTGTATACTCTACACACGAAATAATAGAACTTGTTTTACCCTTTCTAGTTAGTGGTTAGGTATTTTTTGCAGTCGGGTTTTTTGTTTTTTTAATAATTGTTATTTTATTTCAGACTTTTTAGTTTTTTTTTTATAAATAAGTGGCCTAGTTTAGAATGCTTGTAGTAGGTACCTCTCACTATTTGTAAGTTAGTAAGTTTTTATTTCTAAGTATTTTTTTTATTTTCGTTAAACGTTATATCTTTCATTTGAAATTGAAACTGCAAGTTATATATACTTCTGGAATTGCAATTTAAAACCTTTCATTTTGATACCCCACTCGATGCTTTGGTAAAAAAAAAATTTTACCTCACAATCAAGTCCGAAATCTGCCATTTTGTTTTTTTATTTTTCTTATGTACCCAGTGTCACTCGCGCTATCAAGACGAATCTAACGACACCACATACATTAAAATCCTTCCAGCAGTTCAGGCTGTAGCAGGGAACATAGAAATCTACATACATACATACATACACTTGAATAACATTATCCTCCTTTCTGTGGCAGTCGGGTAATAATTCACTTTTAAAAATTCGGCACCCGGAATTCAGGATTGCTTTTTCGTAAACAACCCTTTACCACCGTGCCCGTAATTAAATAAAATTTATTTTCATTTAAGTTTGATTAATTAACCAGATTAGTGCACGTTACTAGAATCGAATTGTCTGTTTAGGCAGGTTTGCCTACCCAACAGCTGTGATGAGAAAAAAATAGTCAAACCATTATTTGCATATTCTCTACGCTTCATATTTTCGATTGATATGGCATCTGTTTTTTAACCAAACAAATGATGTTTATTTTTCTAAATTATTGACTAATAATTTTCTGGACCGCTTTTTAGAGAATCCATTTGCAATCTAATTGTTGCTTTATTTAATTGGATATAAAGTAAGTACTTTGTATCCAATAATCAGCTTAACGAAGCTCGTTTTATAACGGGATCTTAAACCACATGTAACAAAAATTAAAACTTACTCGTGCTTCAGCTGCGGAAGTGTACTTTGAACGTCTGAACCACTGGGCACAACAATAACCGGCAAATCTGAGGTTCTCATAACCTCAGATTCGCCGATTGTGCTGCTACTACTTTGAGCATAAATCATATCGGCCCTAAAATAAAAATAAAACAAGTGTATGTATTTTTACAGTAAATATGCATAAAATATGCATGTTCTAAGTTAACACTTACGCAGCAGAAGAGGGAGCGTTAAAATCGTCAACGCTGTGATCTACTATGCTAACTTCTAAGTTTTCGCTATTCTGCTGAAGTATGTATTGAAGTTCTGAACTATTCGGATCAACCACTATTGGCAGTTGTGAGATTACTAGGTCGCCGTCTAGTTCATTGTTCATCCTAGAAAACATTTATTTATTACACATAATTCGCAAACAAGTAAAATTTTGCCTAAAGAATAAACTACTAACTGGGGTAGTAGATCGGCATTATTGATTTCTTGTTTCTTGTCCATATCCTCAGAGTTGACGGATGGAAGTAATGATTTAAAATTTAGTCTCCTTTTCACCTTTCCATCTTTCAATATATTTATTTTCTTAGGTGTGTTTTGAACTTCTGAACCACTGGCCACCACGGCTATCTGTTGTTTTGAGGTTACCAGGTCGGTATCCATTTTTTTATGTATCCTTAAAATAGATTAATTTATGAAATATAATTTTCAAAATAGTAAAAATTGCCTTAAATGATAAATACTAACTCAGGGCTGCGGTACCGTCTACGTGGCTTTCTCGGGTACAAAGGCACCTCCAAAGGCTTCTCGACATGAAGCGCCTTTTGCCCAACACCTCCGTTGGTATATCCAATTAAGAATCTAAAACAATTATTTATTTTTATATTTACATATTATAACAATTTGACATTAGATATAAAACTATATTTCCCCTGTTTGAAAATTACGACAGGATAGACTAAAGCTTTGTAAAATACCAATGTTAAAATAAGTGCACTTGCATACTCATTAAAGTTTCACAAAAAAAAGCTCAATAAATTAGTTATCTCTAAATGTAACATGAACACACTAAAGCATGTTCTAAGGAGGAAATACTAACTCTTGATGTAGGCTCGCATTAGCGAGTTGTCTTTTTTTAATCATAACCTTAGAGTTAAAGTGCCGATGGAATGGTTTATTATTGAATCTCCTTTTCATCTTTTGACCTTTCAATATTTTGAACTGCTTAGGCTTATTTTGATCTTCTGAACTACTGGGCACAACAGGTATTTGCTGTTCTGAGGTGAGGACATCGGCGTTCAATTGTTTATGTATGCTAAAAAGAGATTCATTTATTAAATATAATTCACAAAACACGTAACAATTACTTTAAATGATAAATACTAACTCAGGGCCGAGGAACCGACGGGGTGATCTACCTATGCGTGGGCTTCTCTTGTGCAAAGGCACCTCCAAAGGCTTCTCGCGATGAAGTGCCTTTTCTCCAACACCTCCATCGATATAACCAACTAAGAATCTAAAACAAAAAAGTATTTCTTTTTATATTTATAGTATAATATGACACTTTGTAAAACATGCTAACCTGTTCGGAAATCTCCGCAGGATAGACAAAAACATTGTAAAATGTGTAAAATTGTAAAAGAGGCGTTATAATATGTATGTAAAATAAATCATTTTCTGCAGATGCAAAAAAAATTGCTAAAAGACACTTGTCACCTATAGGGGGAACGCTACTGTCACTTCCTATGCACATCTCTAGCTCCTCCTCCCTACAGATATTTCTCTTCTTCTTGACCTTTGCTTATCCTCTCTCCGCTTCTTTCTCGTCCTCTCAAGGCACCCTTGGTTAAACTTTTTCCCGGTTTCTCTAACCAATATGAACCCGTTTGAGACTTTCGTGTTTATTACGCATATTGTAATTACTTTACGGGTTTTAACACGGTAAAAATTAAAGGCCAAAATATATACCTTTGCCTTTAAATGTATATATTTTGGCCTTTAATTTTTACCGTGTTAAAACCCGTAAAGTAATTACAATATGCAATATGAACCCGTTGGGAGGGGAAATGCTTTTGGTCTATGCTGAATCCTACCACCCAAATCCTTCATTGCTGTTAAGAAAAATGCTGTGCAAGAAAATAAAACAAATATAATGTAAATTTTTTTCACTTTTTCATTAAAATAATATTTTTAAAATCAGTATGTATGTAAAGAAAGGAAAACAAACCAAAAGGGTGAAATACATCATGTCACTGGCAAAAAAATATAGTAAATTAATTTTAACTAAGCGCGTATCCATATTATTACTACGTGATAGAGTTTAGAGTAGGTCAAATGCCCGCTTCGGCGCCACCGACCGATACAGCCGACAACCTGCGAGTTCGTGTAATGATTTTATTTTTGAACATTCATAACAAAATCTATATTATATTTGTTAAAATAAAAAGATAAAATTAGTATAGTTTATAATACTTTTAAATAAATTTCAAACTACATAATTCAAAGATTACTATTAGTAAATAAAGTACACAAAATGACCAAGTAGAAGTTACGGGCCACTACTTGCAATAGTAAATAAACATTATCGTATTCCAAGTCCCAATAAGTGCCTACTCAAAATCGTGACCTTGTAGAAATATTGTTCCAATGCGATATTGTTGTTTACTTACTCGTCCATGTCTATTTCTTCTTATTTCTCTAAACTTGTATTAAACAAAACAAAAACACCGGGAGTAATGTTGACAGAAAACAACGAACCAAAGACCGTGTGAGTCGTGACCGATTGAAATATAAAACACGCGTTCGAATGAGATGCAATTGGTATTTTATAAGTCGAATAAATTTGGAAGTGTCCCAACGCAGCGAGCCACGCGTAACAACAATTGACTTTTGTGTTTGGTTGGATAGCCGGACGGATTGTCCTTCTCTATCGAACATTGCTACGAATAATGTAATAGAAAGAGACACACTGATATGACGCCAACGCTTGTTATCCGAAAATGATTCGTATTGCAACGTGTTAAGTATGATAATTATTATGGATTATTAGTCGTAAGCACTTGAAATTGGAGAATCTTATTGACATTTTTATTGTCGTGACTCGTGTAGGTAAGTATCGCGGACAAAACCGAAGCGGGAGGGCGCGGGATACTCGGGTGAAGCAACAGGAGACTGACATTATTTATAATATCAGTGTGTCTATAGATAGCCGGACACCGGATATGCATTTTTTATGGTAAGGGGGGCAAACGAGCAGACGTAGCCATTTCCATAACTATTCACGCCCATAGACATCCGCATAGAGTCTGTACAGATGCGCTGCCCTCCTTTCTCGTCCCTCCTCCCCGGGCCACCGGTTACTTACATACCGTAAGAAACGCGACAGCACAGCTGTCACTTTACGCCGGTGTCGTGTAAGCGAGAGGTCTCCCCGGTGGTGCCGGCCCAATTCGGCTGCAAGCAGTGTGGCACTACCTCTTACGAAACGTATTAGTATATTATTATAATATGTTAGGCCCAAACACCGAAAACGCTCAGTGAGCGGAAAAAACTTTTGTTTTAAAAATACAAATTGTACGCAGGTAGAGAGTGGCACATAATAGGACTCAAACATTAAGATCGCCCTCAGTCATGATAGCTCGTAGAGCTCTTCCAGCTCATGACCCGTGTCGGCCACTTTTTAGCTGCCGCGCGCGTGCTGCTCCCCTCCGTTAGAGGTGGGGAGTTGAGGACACCCGCTGTCCTCGGCCATGATAATAATAGTATAACCTATTAGTCGCAATAGTCCGGTTTTTTTTTATGGTATAGGAGGGCAAACGAGCAGTCGGAGCCATTTTCATGACTACCGACGCCCACAAACATCCGTGTAGAGGCTATACAGATGCGCTGCCCTCTTTTGTCCTCCCACCTCCATAGGCTACCGGCTACTTACACACCGCACGAAACGCGACAGCACAGCTGTCACTTTACACCGGTCTCGTGTAAGCGAGAGGTACCTCCCCGGTCGTGCCGGCCCAATTCGACTGCATGCAAGCATGCAGTGTGGCACTACCTCTTACAAAACTCTTTGCCTTCTCCCATTAGTCTGGGAAAGAAGGGGGGGTCTGTTCCCCTATCGACCACAAATACAAAGGCTAGAGCTCCCCAGCGAGTGCGCTTCTCATATCGATGAAGCTGCACTGACCTTCTGTCTCAGCATAGTTTCTATCTAAAAAAAAAAATTAAGATCGCGTTCTGAACGTTTGACGAATGACAAAGCGCGTTCTGGCCGTTCGACAATTACCAGAACGCGTTGCGAGCGTTAAATAGCAGCCAAAACGCGTTCTGCGCATTTCAAAACAGCCAGAACGCGTTATGGCCGTTTTTTCCGCCCACTGAGCGTTTTCGGTCTTTGTGCCTAACATATACATAATATATAAACGTAATTGCATATTTAAGGCATTTCAGCTCAATTAATATTTTTTTCCTGAAATCTAGTTATAAATTATAATGCATGTAGATTGTTGTGGGGCTACCGGCTACGTTAAGCTCAACTCACACCGAAAGAGCGGCGAAGGGCAGCGAAGCGGAGCGCAATTTCAGTGTCATATGAATTTAAACTTTATTGTCATTGCTATAGTACTTATTATCGAATTCTCGCGACTTCTGGAGCATTCCAGCGACTTGTCGAGCAGTGTTTCTCACGCGATAATAAGTACTATTGCAATTAAAATAAAGTTGAAATTAATGACACATAAACTGCGCTCCGCTTCGCTGCTCTTTTGGTGTGAGTTGACGCTTAGGATTTCGAGCACGGGGGGTTGCTACAGCTGCGCAAGATTTTTTTTAACAGTAATAAAACGAAAGGGCCAAAATTGTCATTGTGGTTATTTGTAACTTGGATGTAATCTGGTGAAATTCCCGACTTGGCATTTCAAACTTTTTTAAATAATATATTGGGGTACCTAAAGAGCAGTCGGAGCCATTGTAATGGCTGCGGACACCCATAGACATCTGCATAGAGGTTATTCTGATGCGTGGCTCGTGTCGCTTGAATACGTACTTGTACAGCGGCCTGATGAAAACTAAAAACACAAAAGTAGGTTATCTACTGCCTGCTTAGTGAACTGACTTGACCTCTAAATAAAAAATAAATGTACGGAACATTCGAAACAACAGTCGAAGTGAATTTAAGTACTGTTAATATGATATAATGTTTTTTAAATATTACATGCATTACAAAACAAAAAATTAAAAAACCGGCCAAGTGCGAGTTGGACTCGCGAATGTAGGGTTCCGTACCGTCCTACTAATATTATAAATGCGAAAGTTTGTAAGAATGTTTGTTACTCTTTCACACAAAAACTATTGAACGGATTTTCATGAAATGTTACAGTAATATAGCTTTCATATTTTTAGGCTTTAAAATCTAAAACACAAATTATGTGGAAAAGTATATTTTGTACTGCACCCA
>LUGF01030368.1:43710-70237 GCA_001625245.1 Calycopis cecrops
ACCCAAATTTACCCCAATAGGTTCGAAGTTGTTAGGTTGTTAGGATATTTTTTTTATTTGCACTCGGAACACTGGGTCCAATTTCATAATCGGATCGACCACTTGTAATAGTTAATCATAGTGGGTCAGAAGACCCAAATTTAAAACATGACTGATTAACTGGTGTTTTATTTAGAATAACTCATGTTCTTTTAGGTGACGTATTCCAAAAAACCAGATTAAATGTTTCTTTGCACTAAAAGGATAATTAGATTTACTATAAGTTAACAGATAGTAATTCAGTAAAATAGTTTAGCTTCAAACTTCAAACAGTGTAGTACGTAGACAGTGTATTCTCTGTCTACGGCGCAAATTTAGTGTGCAATTCAGTATTTTTATTAGCAATTTTGAATACTTTGATAGAAAAATGTGGATTTACATTTGTAAGATTAAATACTACCCTTTAAAAACGAGTTACCATATGCATTACGTATGTACACTAAAATATATGAGTAAGATATACATACAGTTTTTTTATTTATTTTAAAAGAGCTTTTCTCATAGAGGCGTACAAAGGCACGCCTGTATGAGAAAAGCATTTTTGTTCAAAATGCTTACTGCAAATAGTGGAATATTTTTTGGGAATTCCTCTTAGTCCAGTCATTTGGTCGAAAGAATAGGGTTCACCTGGAAAGTTTTCCGTGAGTTTTGAAAATTGGTTGCCTAATAACAGTTTTATGAGAATATCTTCTTTCCGATGCATTTTACGAAAGAAACATTTATATACAAAATTAATCTAGAAAAAAAATCCTACAATTTATGTCTTTATAATTTTTTTCTTAAAATTATAGTTTTTGGCGTACGAGCGTCGCAAAGTACATATCAATAGAAGTTTTGAAAAACCTCATTTCCACAATACCTATTGACTAGAATATCTCTGTTGACCATTTTTTGTTGAAGACCAACATTTGAGGAAATCTAAAACATAGTTTAATTATTATTAAAAAAGATAGGTACATCGTATGCGTAATATGTACCAACTACTCTGTAGACATAATATCGATAAGAAGGTATCGATACTGTCAACTGTCTCTCTCTACAAAAACAAGGTTAAATACAAGAGGAATTCACGTATTTGTTATTATTTAAAATCAAAGTCATATACATTTACGGCATTGATATAATAAAATGTTATACATTTTCTCATCTATTTGCGTATGAAACTTTTGTAACAGTTTTCAAACATTGCTTTTAGAGGTCTAAAGATTTCAACTGTATTTATTATGTACATGTGAAATGTGGGTTTTCTTTTTTAGATGATCATAGTTATCATGATCATGTGTACATCATGGTACACATGATCATAGTTACGTTTAATAAATTATTTATCGCGTCTAATAAACTCTAATTTACACTTTAAAACAAAAGATTTTTCGAAATTATGAGGAAAATGTTCCGGTCACTATTTACGCTAGGCTGCTACAGGCCGATAGGACGTATGTAATGGTCCCATAAATCTATCTCGCTTTAACATACCTATGTGTCTCGCTTTAATATACCTATGTATACTATGTTCTTTTTAGGGTTCCGTATTTCAAAGAGAAAAAACGGAACCCTTATAGGATCGCTTTGTTGTCCGTCGAATCACGAATTCACTTGTGGCCAAGTGAATTCGTTTTCAAAGTGAGCGCGGTCACCTGAGTGAGACTCGATATCGAATTTGATTTTTAGGGTTCCGTATCTCAAAGAGAAAAAACGGAACCCTTATAGGATCGCTTTGTTGTCCGTCTGTCTGTACGTCTGTCAAGACCTTTTTCTTTAAAACGCATGGAGGGATTAAGCTGAAATTTTTGTCAAATACGGAGGTCAGTTACGTCTTGAGGCCTTGAAAAAATCACACTTCTAAGTTAACGCAATAAAAAGTTATAGCCATTTATGCACAAATTTTGTATGAAAACGCACTTTTTGGAAAATTTATAGGGTACTTCCCGTTGAGCTAGAATTCTAAAATTTGGCAAGAAGTAAGACCTTACAGTATACATATAGGAATAAATCTAAAAATTGGTAAATAAAATTTATATCACTGGAAAAATCATTACCAACTTATGCATGTAGTTCGTTTCATACTAAATGTATGCAAGCACCCGCATATATATCTTTGTCAACTTGTTGCAGGGAAGTGTAATTTTCTCAACGTTTATTACTTTTGCTCATACCTCCCGTTCCTACGGAACCCTCGGTGTGCGAATCCGACTCGCACTTGGCCGGTTTTTACAGAATAGCACTACAGGAGTTGTGAAATTTGGCAAGAAGTAAGAACTTATAGCACATATATAAGAATAAATCTGAAAACTAGTAAATTATATGTAGATCATTGAAAAAATCATTATCAACTTATAACTGTAATTCGTTGCCTACTAAATTTGTATGAGCAACCGCTTAAATACGTTTGTCAACTTAAACGGCAGGCGTAAAGTTACAATAATTGAAAACCATGCATTACGTTTGGATTACGGAACCCTCGATGTGCGAGTCGGACTCGCACTTGGTCGATTTTTTTGCATTGCCAATCTTGTGTATACTTCATCTAAGCGCGTTACAAACTTGTATCAAAAAAGAATTAATTTGCTGACAACTTTCTTACATTTGGTTTTTCGACAAAATCTGACAGCACGTCAATAGTGGTATTTTTACTAAAAATAAATTTTAAACCTATATAATAACGCAACAAAATACTATTTTACCTAAAGTTTTCGATATACAATTTTAAATTAGAAAGTCGAGATATTAAATTAGTAGTACTGTGAACGACATTTGCATGTGGAGTCTGTTGAACTGTACATTGACTGTGGAAAATAACTTTCCACACCCCATAAGAATTTGACCGCAAGTGTTGCAAACTTTTATAAAGCTAAATAAAATTATTCGTATTATTTGTGATAAAAAATACAATACATTTCAAAATAGTGTGAGACTTTTGATTGGAGTGCCGCGTCTCAACCAGAAGAGAAGTGATATGTACCGCTTGCGGTGCGGTTTAAAAAACGCCTTATAGAGATGTATGGCGCACGGAGTAGCGAGCGGTTTGTACGCTGTTGTGCGTTGGTTTTTGGGGTAAGGACCACATCAATATTTTCTTTCTTTTTGACATGCCATAGCGCTTTATTATTCCATTAAAACTACTTTAACGCACTTTATCGGCGGTTTTTTAAATTGTTTAACAAACGCGACGTTTCAGAAGGTTTCTTGCAGCCATGGTCACAGCGCACAAGTCGGCTGCATGCAAGCACGCAGTGTGGCGCTAGATTTTACTAAAATTACACTGTTTCTGTTTTAAACTGTTTCAGCAGTTTTTACCCGACTACCAAGGAAGGGTATATGTTTTTCGCGCGTATTTTGTGTGTATGTGCCTAATGTAAAGTGTGTATGTGTAATATTCTTTATTACCTCATGTCTCTAGAACCACTAAACGGATTTACATATTTGAGATTTTTTTTTTCTTAAATGGCTCAACACAAGGATTTCAAAAAGTTATATCATGATTATCACAAGTGTAATACTAAAAAATAACAATGTCAAAAAAAAATTCGAGTGTTTACTAAGCCTTACTGATATTATAATGCAAAAGTAACTCTGTCTATCTGTTTGTCTATTAAGCTATCACGCCTAAACAACTAAAGTGATTTTGATGAAATTTCGTATAGAGATAAACTAGCTATATAGTTTGGGGGAAGGATATATCTATAAATACTTATAAAATGTACAATGTACAAATGTAACATGTGCTGACTGTCTGATTCATCACCGCCGAGCAAAAACTGTTAAAGTTATAGCTATGAAATTTGGTGAGTAGGGTCGTTTTATTGAGTAGACACCCACTAAGGACGGAATTTGGAAAATTCAACCCCTAAGGGTCTGAAATAGGGGTTGAAAGTTTGTAAGTCTTTTTTAATGGGGTATTGATTAAAAATAAATAACTGCGTTAGAAACAAGTAATTTGTCTGATAGTCCGTTAGTCCGTTTGTCTAATGGCTAATATCCGAAACTTTCTGTGGTGTTATGATCTTACGAATGAAACTTATTGTAGACAGTCGGAGGCATACAATTTAATATCTTTGTACAATGTAAAAGCCTCCGTCTGCATGTAAAAATTAAATTTTGATCTTGTTCCGGCATTTTCAGTTGATTTTCTATTTAGTTATTATTTTTAAGGCGTTTTTTTTTAAATTTATATTATGTACAGGGTTAGTTTTTGGTTATCGTCCAAATTTTCTGGTTTGGTTCGGAATCAATAATACTTTCGATTTATAAAAGAAAAAAAAATAATTAAATACAATTACTTTGTCCCGCGTTATAAACATATTTCTTGGTCACCACGTGGCATCTAGCACTTGTGTCGCGAAGTCCGGCGTCCTTGACATTGAAGTCGATGCATTTCGTGTACGAACACATGTATTTTTAACGATCAATTCAAATCGATTTTAATTTAACAAAATTACAATTAGACGAAGATATTTTTTAAAACACACCCTTGGAATTATGTTTACTTCTTTATTTTAAAATTTGGCCGCTAACCAAAAACTAACCCTGTATATATATGTGGGAGATGTCGTGACGTATGATTTTACATGTAGATGTACGGTAACGTAGCGTATATTTTATGCCAAGCTGAACCTTACGAGCTGTAATCGTTATTATGCATGTATTATGTATATTCGGATACCGATAAAGTCACTGGTTTCTCTTGCAGTTCTATGACTGTACACGGTACGGAGCTGCCATCAGTGCACCAGACGCCGAGCCTGTCGAGTGTGGCAGAGGAGCCGCGTCTGGTGACGCCGCCGCCTGACAGGAAGGTCAGCTTCAGCGACGAGGTCATCGAGATCGGTACGTTAGTATAGCCGCGCCACCACGCTTGTTATTGCTCTGTTATTATGTCGCTGCCGACCATAGATATATGGTTAATAACTTTATTTGCAACTAGTTCATTCGACAGACGTTGTCTCGTCATTATTGGAAAATATGTTGTCATGGTAACGTGTAATGTTGTGTGGCTTTATTGCCAACACGTTACTTTATCCTACTATAAAAGAGTACCTACTATAGGACTGCAGCATTATAAATATTGATAAATTATAGCCTAGTACATAATTGTGAACACAATGTCAAAAATACTACATACATAAACAAAATGTCCACAATTATGTACATCATTCGCGTAAATATTCGAAAATATATATTTGAATTTAGGCTAAATAATATTGAAGATCATTTACTGTACTACATATTTGAAAATATGATAAACTATAGTAAAGAAAATGTTAGCGTGTTGTGTCGTCGACAGCGGTTACGAGTAGAATGTAGTGACTTGTGTATACGCTTGTAAATGAAATGTTCAATTTGTAATGGGAGTGAGTCGCGTGCGACTGTGGACTGTCACTGAGTGTGCCTATAAATTAATATTATTTTGCTTTAATCTAGTAAAGGCACTAGTTGTGTCTAGTGTAGGGTTTCTCTTTCTCGACATTTCTTGTTTCACGGAGCACGAGAATTCTCGACCACTATTTCCCTTTCACTTTTCCACTTTCTTCGTGGGGCGCGCGGGCACATGGCCCTGTCAAAGCACATGAGTACAAAAATTGCGGACTTTAAAATTTTCGAGAATTAGAGTGCCTCAAAAAGGAAATGATAAAGAGACCTTGGATTATTGGGAAATATGATACAGGGACTGGTGAGACATTTTCATCACTCATAGATCTTAAACATTTCATTTAGTACAGTTAAAAAACACAAAAAAAGCCAAAGGACTAAATCACATATCATGGTCACCGTAGTTTTCACGAACGCGAAGCGCGCGACAGTGCAATAACGTTGACCCCTCTGCCTTTACGTAACGTTGTATCAACATATTTAGTAATTTACAGGATTTTTATAAAATTCTGAATGTGCATCGAGTACTAAAGTGATGATGATGTCAGCCTGTATGTTCTTGCTGTTTATGTCGTTACTTTTATCCACATCTGCGTGATCTATGCACAAGTTCATGGGCGATGACAGTAACTCTAGCGCTGCTCATTGGCCTCCTTATGCTCAAAAAATGTGGAAATGTTGCAGACAGCGACGACGACTCCCTGCTGAGCCAGCCATGCTCGCCGTACCACAGCTGTTTTGGTATGTACACGTATTTATATAGTCATTTAATTTAATATTCCGGACATAGCGGTTAAAAAAACAAAAAAGTGTGCGTTAGACCACACAACCTAATTATTGATTTAATACTCAAATTCACGTATTACAATGATAATTCGTAGTTACAATGACATAACATGTTATATGATATTTATTTTTTAAACACAAAAAAGTTTCACTTAAATCGAATTTGAATTTGAATGACCACTTGCATTGGCCTCACCCATTTTGTAACGTTCTCGCCAGTTTCTCCCCAAGCGCGCGTATAGAAGTTTTATTTCAAAAATTCAAATACCTTAATGTAAAAATATGGTTACGAAATATGAAATACGGCGGTTCTGCACATCTCTATAGAGATAAGACTAGATAGATGCGCAGAATATAATAAAGTGCACAAATATGTGCGCAGATACAAGTGCACTCTCTATTTCTTCATCTTCATATTTCTATGGGACGACAGTCCGACACGACCGGTCAGAAATCAGGCGCAGGACCGACGGCTCAACGTGCTCTTTGAGCCACGGGAGTGTAACACCGCCACTTCCTAACTTCGGACTGTTATTTAGAATCAAAAAATTCCAACAACACTTTTTTGTTCGACCCTATATTCGAACCTCACGTCTGTGGTTAAACACGCTTACCACTAGACCACGAGGAAATTGATATCCATACTAAAATGATAAATGTTAAAATGTGTCCTTCTTTCACATCAAATCGGATCGATATGATATTTAGCACGGAGATAGTTAAAGGATTGAAGACAGCACATCGGCTCGAAATATGTACAAATATTTTTTTTTTCTAGCATGCGAACGAAGCCGCGGGTGTGATGAACGATTGCTTAAATTTTATTTCTTTTTTATTTATTATTTTTCCCCCTATCGTGGATAGGGCCTTTGCTCTGCCTTTCTTTAGTTATATACTGCGTTGATTGTTGAACGTAGCAATAAGCAAAAAAGCGTAAAATATACATATATGCAATAGATGTAAAATACATGCAATACAATAATTTTGATTACACCGGAACAATATACAATTAACCGTTTACATATTATCTTGTTTTTACTTTTGTACCTTTTATTCTTTTGGTATCTTGTTTCTTTTTCTGTTTTTTTTTTCATGTATTTGTTAAATTGGTAAAAAACATTTCATAAAGATTATAATTGTATAATAATAGTGTAAAATTAATAGTATAATAAATTGATAAGTTTGTAAAATTTATAACATTTATAAACAATTGTGTAAATAATAAAAAAATGATAAAATTTGTGAAGCTGATACATTTAATAAAATTCATAAGATTGCAAGATAATTTGGCTAGGTTTTTAGGATACATTTTTATTTGCTTCGTTTACAATTTTTACTGCATACTCTAGAATTTTTTTACATACTTAGATTTAATAATTTGTGGTACCTCCTCCCCCCTCAAACCACCACCCAATGCCTGCTCCACTTCATATCGTTCTCTAGAAAAGATTGGGTTTCGAAGGAGGTGGGGAATGTTGTCGGCTGTATTCGGCTCGCAGCGGCATGAAGGGCTTTCCTTACGCTTAAATTTATACAGGTATTTGGAAAACTCTCCATGCCCCGTCAGCAACTGTGTAATGTGTAGCCCTAAATCTATTGTCATGAGTGCCTTATTTGCTACTTTTACATTTAAAAAGAATATTTTTGGTGTGCCCGCTGTCGCCCCTGTGCGGTAAATATCGTCCCATTCGTTGTCTTCTCACGTATGAGACACCTGACGTGTGAGACGGGGCACAGGTCGTAATCCGGCCTCTTTTTCATTTTTAGGGCCGCCTCTTTGGCGAGTATATCAGCTTGCTCATTCCATGAGATTTCACTCTCATGGCATGAGATTTGATCCAAAATAAAGATATTTCTCTATTTTGAATTACGCATTCCCTCAAAATGAGTCGTGCATTATCTGCCAAGGGGTGAGGGGGAATCGAGCGTTATCGCTTGCAATGGGCTATTTTCCTGTATTAAAAATATAAGCTTATTGAATGTAATCTTTAATTAATATGATTTATGAAGTCATTATGTAGTGAAATAATTAGTAAATAATCAATATTTCATTTTAAAATCAATTTTTAAAAATACGTATTTTTATTCATGAGTCACGTGATACGAAACGACTTGAAATTGATTATGACGTCAGTATTGCGTGAGGTCTATGGTACCGTAATATGCGTAGTAACTAAGTTGTCAATTATTGTCATTTGTCAAAAAGTTGTAGGTCATAATTTTAATATTATGGTCACTGTTAAATGTTGATACTTAGTACAAATGTTTGTTATTACAAAGAGATTACAAAATAAACAAATGCTACATATGAAATAAGTCACATACATAAGTCATTCACTACTTGACATTTAGGATACAGAATATCTACGTCACAGGACGCCATTTTGCTTAAAGAAGCGTTTTCGCGGGTCTTTAAAATTTTGAATTTTGAATTTAAAATTTGAAAGTAAATACTTGTCAGAATAAAAAATAAAAAAATGTATAAGTTCATTGATCACTGATAAACATTCTGGAGTGATTTTTGAAAACTTGGAAAATAGCCCATGCTGACCGCGAGTCACTGAGTACTGCTACCCTTTTTTGACTCATTTCTTTTGCTACTCCTACTGCCCTATACAGAGCTAGAAGTTCGGCCTGATAAACTGTGCAGTATGATGGTAGAGCAAGCTTGATAGTTTTGGTCTCCGCATTCCTATCCCATAGGGATAGGGCTGCTCCAACCTTGCCATCAATCTTGCTCCCATCAGTGAAAATACGTACATCAAAAGATGTGCGCATATCTTCACTTTCTCTGTCATTGTTTATCATGCCAAACTCCAGTCCAGCTGACTAGCAGGGTGAGGTGTTTTAATTTTGCATGTCATTCGATCAACCTCCCTATGCCTCAGTGCCGGATAGGATCCTCCCTTCTTAGTCATGTACAGGCACGCTACCTCTGAGATCCGAAGGTGAAGAGGGAGCATCCTAGCCAGCACAAGAACAGAGTTCAGCGAGGCTGTTCGGTAGGCCTTTGTTAATTTTATCGCAAAGCTTCATTTGGATGGTATTTAGCTTTTTTTTAATACCTACTTTATTTGCAGCTGGGGCCCAGGCTGCAGCCGCATACGTTACCGTCGGTTCAATAACTGCTTTATAAATGACCCTAATAACCTCGGGGTGCAGTCCCCAACTTACTCTAGCTGATCTTACGAGTAACTTGTACCAATCCATATCTTTTTTGCAGACCTCTCCAATATGTTTGTTGAACGTTAACGCCTTATCTATTACCCGACCTTAAATTTTTATATCATTGGACACGACAATGTCGATCCCGCCCGTAGTCAGACGAGGGGTGTCAAATTTTAGCTTTCGCGTTACCATCATTGAAGACGTTTTATGTGGCGCGAATTTTAGCTTGTTTTCGACACCCCACTCCAGCACGCGCAAGTACGGCATTGGCACGTCTCTCTATTTCCAGGGCCGTCTCGCCATCGAAGACTAGGACGATGTCATCCGCAAATGCTTGATAATAAACTCCTTCCATTTCCAACTTCCATAGGAGAGGATCCAGCAAGAGGTTCCAGAGAATGTACTTCCACACTTTCGGAAAGTATGCAACAGTCAAACACTTATTAAGGAGGGCAAGGAACCACACAGGGTCACAAGCCACAGACTTAGCACATATATCAGCCGTAAATCCGTCTATTCTGGGAACTTTTTTAGGGTTGAAGCTGTCTAGGGCTCTTCTTAATTCTTCCATTATAAATGGAGGGTCCTCCTCCTCCGCACTCGATAGGTTCACGTTATGCATTTCAGCTAGTTGTCGGATGTCGTGATAGTGATCTATGTCCTCATCTTCCCGGTCACTTGGGTAAAAGGTTTCGGCCAACGATTCTGCAGAGCCTTTTGGGTCCAGGGCTACCTCACCCTTAATAAGAGGAACGTTCTTTTCTCTTCTGGTTGCTGCTCATCACACGGCAAATTCCCTCCCATACGCTCTCTCTTTCCTGCTTTTTACAAAACTCCTTCCAGCTCCTCTCTTGTGCCTCTTTCACACTTTTTTCATACATCTCTTTCATTTCCAAATACTCTGCAACCACGAGCTGTCTTCGGACTGACGCGGCGTTTTGGATTCTGCGTCGTAGTGTGGACACCTGCTTTTTCATTTTAGCTAACTCCTCTGTCCACCATGGCATATTTAGTCTCCATGTGTTTTTTTGTTCGGTATTGTGTCTGTGCATGTCTGTGTGATAGCCTCCGTGTAACTGTTTACCGTGTCATCTATCTGTTGAGTGTTATGTATTGTGTTTATGTTTTGTAGAGTTAGTTGTCTGGCTAGCATTAACTGGGAGAGCTTCT
Source organism: Calycopis cecrops (assembly GCA_001625245.1). Classification (NCBI taxonomy): domain Eukaryota; kingdom Metazoa; phylum Arthropoda; class Insecta; order Lepidoptera; family Lycaenidae; genus Calycopis; species Calycopis cecrops. The sequence goes on from LUGF01030368.1 coordinate 54,244, forward strand.
CACGAAATCTCCAGTTTGCTTTTCGTGTGTTGTAAATGCGTGTAGTTCGTTTTATGTGTGTGCCTGTTGATATGTGTTGTCTGATACCGAAAATTATTCTATTGTGGTCCGAACTAGTGAGTCCCACCTCGACTGTCCAACCATCCACCCGGTTTAACAGATCCCGTGAACACGCCGTCACATCCACGCAGCTGGAATACCTGATGCCACCCCTTACTGTATCAAAGGTTGGAAGGTTTCCGGCGTTACGTATTTCCATACCTATACCTTCCAGCACTGCGGACATTTCAGCTCCCCGGGAATCTTCAGCAACGCTACCCCACCACGGGCTTTTTGCGTTGGCATCGCCACCTAAGATCATCCTGTCAGCTCCCAACTCCTCCGCTATTTTAACAAGTTGGTCCAGGTAGGGCCCAATGGGCCGATCTGGTTCAAAGTAGTAGGAAATTACATTCATTTTCCAGGCATTAGTGCTTATGCTGATCACTACGGTGTTTTCGGTGGTCAAGGTCGGGTGCTGCACGACGTCAATCGCTGGATCAAAGACGGCTTTCGCCGCCTTGACCACGCTAGCGTCAGTGCCAGTGCTCTGAAAAACCCTCACCCCTCTGTAACCCCTAATACTCCGTTCCCGGCCCACATAGGGCTCTGAGAGCAATGGCACGCACGCCTTACGTTTGGTGGCCTCGAGCATAAGCTCGCTAGTGGCGAGCTGCCTGCTCTGGAGGTTGGTCTGTATAAATATGTGCTGGAAATTCCGTCTATTGTCCTGTGTAACAACCTCAACAGTAAGCGACACTAGAGCGAGCTAGTGCGTCCCACTTTTTTCTCACCATGCATTCATCACTAAAAGCACTGTGCTTTACGCTATTTAATCCTGCAGCTTTGCAGTTGCAGCACTGCGGAGGCCGTCTATCTTTCCACTGTTCACAGTCAGTACTCTCATGAGGATCGCCGCAGTGGCCACATCTCTCTTCGGTTTCACCGCAGAACTTCTTGTGTCGTGTGTGTCTATAACTCAAACAGCGGGAACACTGTACTAATGGGCTCTGATCGTCAACCCTTATTCACTGTAGATTTATATACATTCTCTTAGCCTCAATCATTCTTCTCCATAACACTGGGGACGCCCTAATCACTACGTGACTTTGAAGTGGGTTCCTAGCTTTCTTCCTGTATATAACATTCATCCTGTCATTCTCCCTTTCGACATTTTCAAAGACTTTCTCATTTTGTTTTCTTAAAGCCTTTATGATATTTTCGTCGGTATTATACGCAAAGACATTTTTGAGAATTACAAGGGGTATCTATTTTTCACATCCTCCACATGCAATCTTGTCGCTCCTTTCAGTCTCTCTTTCACCTTCTCTCTTTCTTTCCTTGTGGCACATCCTATAACTACCTTCCTGTCCTTTGCTTTTCTAATCCTTTCCACTTTTACCCAGCCTTCTTTTGCATCCACTGTTTCTCTTATTAAATCTAAGACGGTCTCATTTTCAGCATTAATTTTTGGAGGACACCACCACGGACTGTAGAGCTCCTTTTTCTGGTGTAAATTTTGCGACCCTACCTGTGATCGCCGCGTATGATGATGAGCTCTCCAGTCTTTGTGGTGTTCTTCAGTAGAGCATTTAGTTTATCCAGTTTTTCGCTATTGCCCTTAATAAGGTTACTCTGCTCCTCTAAAATGTTTTGTTTGTCTGAAGGTGGTGTGACAGATGTGGAAATCACCTCTTTTTTTCCCTTACTTTCATATATTATTTGATTGCTTATATTATGTTTCAACTGACACACTATCATATTCCAGAATCGTCTAAAACTCCCCCGTGCGTGCTGAGGAAGAACGCCAAGGTAGCAGAGAAGAATTTGAAAGACATTGTAGAGCTCACGGAGCGAGAGAAGGTGTTCAAGCCTAATGTCGTGAGTATCCGTATCCATTACATCTCCGTGGCATAGCAGCCGGGCTGTACCCGGCCGCCTTCTCTACTTCTTGGCTTGTGTAAGCCATTGCAACCTCGTACTGTCTCCCGCCTTGATTAGGGAGGGAAATTGGAATTACTTCCTACCCCTCTTACCCTCTTATGATTAAATTCGGTGTGGCTCTCGAGACAGGTTTAGCTTTTCCCTCGGGCTCCATGCGGTCATATCATAGGGTCGTTGTGGTTTCCGCTGTCGATCCTGGACACAGGAGTAGCAGCGGTGGAAACGAGTGAGGGGCCTAAGCCCATATTGAATGTTATAAGTACCACCATCTGAGACGTCACCACTAGTCTTCGCTTACACGCCACCGGCGTGCGTTGTGTAAGTAGCCGGTGGCCCACGGAGGAGGAAGGAGGGCACCATATATAAGCTCTATGGGCGTCGGTAGTCGTGAAAATGGTTTTGACTACTCGTTTAACCCCTTATTATATACTAGCTGTACTATCCGCGCGTTGCTACGCCATCAACAGATAAGTCAGCATGGACTATCATAGCAACATATAGAATTCATTTCAATGACAATGGCGCCATCTGTCGAAAATTGATCGTACCAACTTAGAAACCTTCGTGGGGGCATTCAGAACAACTTTACTAAAGATCATCACATTCTCAAATGCAATGTGCATTACGCTTCTGGAAAGGACAAGACATACATTCATTTTGATATAATATACAAAGTTGATACAAGCGAGAGGCATTAAATTAAACCGCATATTTAATATATCATTTCCAGGCCACACCACAAAAATCAGATTAATCGGAGTAATAGTTTAGTCACAGGATTTTTTTTTAAATTTCTCACTTCGTACACGCTGTATTGCAGCTGATCGCCGTCTATGGCCGGCCGGGGTCATTCACCCCGTGCTTGCTGTAGCCGCCCCGTACAAAGAGTGTTAACAATTTTTCGCTATTTAACTTGTTTGAAAAAAATATTTTCGTATACTTGTCGTAAACTTTTTTTTAATACTTTCAGATTAACTGTAGGCACTTATAGTATATGTGGTTTCGTTTAATGTCTCTTGCTCTTATCAACCCTGTATATAGCAGCGCCACCTACTGGATCCAGTTGTATTTTTTTAACATACAGGAAATCATCGAAATACCCATATAAAATTTTAACCCTTTCGGTTCGGCTGTTTAGACGTTTACCCGTTTTCCCCACAAGGATGCATTTTCAGTGGTAAAAAATAGCCTATGTTAATCTGTGATAATGTAGCATTCAACGTACTTGTTGTGGTTGTTGTGGTACTTGCCGATAATAAAATATATTATATATATTATTTGTAGGTTGAACTGATGGAGCAATTGGAAACGAAAGTTTCAATAATAACTCAAATGGAAGAAGATTTGAACAGACTAAAAAGCACGAGCAACGATAAGGACTCGGAATTGGAGAAGCTGAGAAGAAAAATTAGTGTGGCACAGCAGGAAATTTCTGATGTAACTTCTAGCAAGGTATGACATATTTTTTTAAATTTAGTAAGAGGTAGTGCCACACTGCATGCTTGCATGCAGCCTACACGACCGGAGAGGTACCTCTCGCTTGCTCGAGACTGGCGTAACGTGGCAGCTGTACTGTCGCGTTTCGTGCGGTGTGTAAGTAGCCGGCCCATGGAGGTGGGAGGAGAAAGGAGGGCAGCGCATCTGCATAGCCTCTATGCGGATGTCTATGGGCATCGGTAGTCAAGAAAATGGCTCCGACTGCTCGTTTGCCCGTATTCGTTAATTAAGTAAACATAAGAACCTAATAATTAATTAATTAATTAATAATCTTAGACTAAATATTACAATCACAGTTTAAAGCAGAAACTGCTTCAAAAGCTAGTCTACTGTCTTGTTATTAAGGAAATAAGCCTTTACAAATATGAGGGCATTTATAGCATCATCTGACAAAGCAGTTCGTCACAAAGTATCCAGGAGTATCAAGGAGAAAGCCCGGTAATTTTCTGTTGATGTAGGGTTTGATGACATAACAGCTTAAAACCTCCGGTACCGAACACGTGTTCACGGCCTTTTTTTGAAGCGTCTTAATACGCTCGCGGTACCCGAAAAGTTAATACAAGTTTTTTAGCCAGTTGATTCGCATAACTGAAACTCTTTTCTATTCAAGCTTCTTGTTTCAATATTTACTGCTGTGTCTGTGCTTGTCATTTTAGCGGAGCGGGGCACTGTTGGTCACTCACAAACCGCGTGGTAGAGACGCACGCGAGCGCAAGCGCGTTATTAAGTTTCAAAAATTTTTACTGAATTTCTCGATTTCTTTTTTCTCGTCTCGAGTAAATCAAAATTTCCCGAGAATTTCCGAAAAGACACCCTAGGCCGGAGAAGTACCTCTCGCTTACACGAGACCGTCGTAAAGTGACAACTATACTGTCGCGTTTCGTGCGGTGTGTAAGTAGCCGGTGGCCCATTGAGGAGGAAGGACGCGTTACCCGCGTCTGTATAAACTCTATGTGGATGTCTAAGGGCGTCGGCAGTCATTAAAATGTCTCTGCTGCTCATTTGTACCTTAATACTGCAAAAAAAATGTACTTCTTTAAATTACAGCAAAAATTAGAAGATAACATGAAGATTTATGAGACCAAAATAACAGATTTGGAAGTAAGCTACGAGATGCTGAAGAACAAGGCTCGGATGAGAGAAGATGAACTTCTGTCGCTGCTACAACACAACACGAGTGACAAGTCGTACGAGTCCACTGGTGAGGAACTTTCATAATAACACGACGACCATTGAGTGGCCCATGGAGGTGGGAGGAGAAAGGAGGGCAACACATCTGTATAGACTCTATTTGATGTTTATGACATGATTTGCCATAGGTCTCGGGTTCGAATACCGCCTTGCTCATGGATGTATAAACATAAATGTGTATTATATGTATATATGTAATAAAAATCTCAAATATATAAACATACGAGCCACCTGCGCAGGACATATAATTGTGGAGAAGTGTGGGCGCAGACACAAGTACACTCTATTCTGTTATTCTCATTTTCCGATGGGACGGCAGTTCGACACGAACGGAGAGAAATGAGGCGCAGGACCGACGGATTAACGTGCTTTCCGAGGCACGGGGTGTAACACCGCCAACTTCCTGACTCCGGACTGTTATTAGCTATTGACAAATCCCAATATGAATTTTTGGCCTGACCCAGGATTCGAGCCCGGGACCTCAATTCTGTGATTGAACACGCCTACCACTAGACAGTTTCATAATTGTACTTGGCGTTTGTATGTATCTTATGCGATTGATGTATTATATAGGGCGAGAATTAGCCGTTGCATGACTAGCGACACTCATAGACATCCACATAGAGACCCCTCCCCCCCTTGCCGCTCCATGGGCCACTGGAAACACTGTTGGAACTTTGTACTGGTGTGAGTGAGAGGTACCTTCCCGGTCGTATCGGCTCAATTCGGCACTGGCTCTCAATAAAGTTTGGTTACTAAACCTAAGACTTAGTGATGTTAGACATGTCAATTCGCAGATCCGTATATCTTCATTTTCTTACTCAATCGGTGCTGGCGCGTTGTTTAAGTTATGTACTATTGGCATGGTAACTTCCCAAGATAAACATTTGCAATATAAACTTCCAAAATATTTGATTTTAGGAAGTAAAAATTACTGTGTCTAATTTAATAGTTATTTAATTGTACCTAACATTTCGTGTTATTAATTAAAAATTAATAAGATTAAAGATCCGCGAGAAAGTAACGGATACATACTACAAAGATACAGTTTCAATGCTTATAGACGATATCACCGTAGTACATATTGTATTACCTCAGGTACCAGCTCTCGCTTACTTGATTATGGCCTAACAGCTGTGCTGTCGCGTTTCGTGCGGTGTGTAAGTAGCCGGTGGGCCATGGAGAAGGAAGGAGGACAACTCACCAGTATAATCTTTATGCAGCTGTGGGCGTCGGTAGTCATGAAAATGCTCGTAACCATTTTCCGTTCGTTTACCCTGTTATATTGTTTTCTAAAAGAGACATTTCAATGAGTTTTCTAAAAGTCTACCCTACTCTTGATTTCCACTATTAAAACTCACGAAATAATATATTTATTACACAGATTGCGACATAATTAATTATATATTTCTTTCGACAGGTATGAATACGTCCCTAGTTTACGCTGAAAATAACACAAATCAAGAGAATAGCTTATTATCAGATATACAAGCTCAATTACTACTTAAGGAAGACACCATTGCAGAATTAGAAAAACGACTTTCAGATCATGCTGAAACCGTTAATACATTAGAAAAAGAGAACAGAGAATTTCTGGAACTGTTAGAAATTCATAAAAGTAATATAGACACTTTAAAGAAAGAAAATTCTAATCAAGCGGCTACAATAGGAGACTTAAATATTATTATTCAGGACCAAAAAACCCTTATTGACTCTATAAATGATGATATTAAATCTTATAGTGCCATGGTGCAAGATTTACAATTAACAGTTTCTGAAAAAGACAAGATCCTGAAGGAAGTCATTGTTGATTTTGATATAGACGGTATGCTAGCTAATGAAGAAATAATAGCCGCAAATAATGATAATTTAAAAAATATTGCTCAATCTTTAAAGTTAAATATACAAAATAAGAAAGAGGAATTAAGTCAAATTAAAAGTAAAGTAGAAAAATCATCTTTAACTGATAATGTTGACTTTCAAAACGAATTAGAGAATAGTAGAAAGATGATAAAAAGCTTGACTGAACAGATTGCTGAGTTGAAAATCAAACACAGCTCTGATGTGAATCAGCTTTTCATCAGCAATGAAAAAAATAATGCGATTTTAGAAGAGGATCTTAACAAAGAAATATCAAACATTTTAGAGAAGAAAAAAATGTTAGAGAATGAAAAGGAAGTGTATCGAATGGAGATATTGAAATTAAAGGAGCTTAATGATCTTCAGAATGTAAAAATAGTGGGAAGGGAACAGGATATTGAACATCTTAAACAACAACACGAACTCTTGAATATAAGAATTATGGTGCTGGAATCTGACATCGAAAACAAATCGAAACAAATTATCCATTTAGAAGAACAGCATAAAAATAGTGAAAGTAACCTGGATAAGATAAGAAGTTTTGCAAAGAAAATACAAGAAATAACTTTTGTACTATCTGGAAAAACTACCGGTGTACCGGAAATAGTGGACAATTTAGTCACAAATTTTACAGCTTTTAGTGATAACATACACTCTTTAGAAGACGCATCTGCAGAATTGCTTAAACAAAAGAGTGATATGTTGGCTTTAATTGAAAAGCAAGAATCAGAAATTGAAAAATATCGATTGATCATTAACGTTTATGATAGAAATGTTAGTGAGTTTTGTTGTGAGTGTAAAAAAATTTTAGAAATTAAAAATTATAAAGAAAAGGATAATGATCATGCTCTTGATTGTTGCGAAAACAATGAGTTGTGTTTGAATAATGAAGAAAATAATGGCTGTGATAGTTTAAAATATAATTTTAAGAATCTCCTTAATTTAATCAAAACAATTTACATGCAAAAGTCTCAATTAATAGAAACAAAAGATATTGAAATTAAACAATTGCTTTCTGCTATCACTAACAAGGATTCTAAATTAAAAGAAGTATTAACAAAGTTTTCGGAATTGGATAGTATAGTGAGAAAAAAAGACACGATTCTCAACAATGTTTTACAAAAATGTTCAGATATAACTTTAGAATTTAGCATCGAAAATAATGGATCTAGTGAATGTGGTTCTGCATCTGAAAATACTTTTGAGAATATAATTTTAACCCTACACAAAATATATGACTATATAAATATTATCAAATCATCATCAAATCAAGTATCAACAATCGGCGAGTCCTGCAATTTCAATGACACCATCGGCGCAGCCAAATCGAAAATAGTAGATCTTACGAAAGAAAACCTAGAACTGTTAGATACTATTCATAATTTGGAAACTGAAAAGAATAATTTGTTTCAAAAATTTAAAGAAATCCTTATCAAAAGTCAAGATTTTGCATTGGATTTAAGAAAAAGTAAAGATTTAATTAACTCATTTAAAGGTGACGTCGAATCGAACTTAACTGAATTTAAAAATGGTTTAAGCAATTTCAGTGAAGCTTTAAAGGTATATATGAAAAAAATTAAAACTGATAACGCTGATCGACTATTTGAAATATCGAAAACACAAAGCGAGAACGCTTTAAATTGCTCAAATTATATCAAAAATCATAATATTCATCATAATAGAAACCACCCTCAGAAACAACGGAATGCGCCACCAAGCTTAACGACAATTTGCTGTAAAACAATCATTGAAGTTTTAGACATCGGCCGTGAATCGGATACCAAAACTTTGTGCGAATCATCGAGCGTCACTAGCAGAGTTCTTGAAAACGTTTACCATAATGAGCAAATATTAAGTGAATTAGAATGTTTGAGACGAGATAATACCTATCTCAAAAGTAAAAATGAAGAATTACAAACTATGAATCAAAATTTGCAAGAGGAACATAAGATGTTACTTAAAGAGGTACAATTACTGATAGAATCATCACATGACTTACAAAAAAAAGTAGTTAATCATAGGACAAATTTATCGACTTTAATGGCGACAACATATGCGGAAAACAAATCTCTAACTTCACAGATAAAGTTCTTGCAACATTACTATAGTCGTTTCTATAATGTATGTCAAAAAGATATACCTGATTTCAAAAAGCAGTTGCAAGATCTTTTGGTGTTATTAAAGTCTGAAAACATTGCAAAACACAATGAGTCGTTTAAACGATACTCATTACCAAGCACTTTAGACAGTACATCAACACATTCAACATTTAGAAATGAGTCCATTTTAGATGGAGATCTATTGATGCTTGATACTAACGTGAGCCTCACAACTTGTGACAATACATTATTAGGTCCAAATCAAACAGGGCTTGAAGTTACTCAAATATATTTATGTAAGGAAGTAGCTTGCCAGACTACTGAAATTGTCTCAAATGATACATCACTTTCTCAGGTGGTAAAAGAGGACCCCAAGAATGCAGAGCATCAGATAATTCAAAAGTTAGAAACATTAAAAGAGGAAAACGATAAACTCTTTAAATTGGTAGAAGAATACAGATGTCAAGAGAACTCTGAAAGTAACACCAATTCGTCCACTCGTCAAATTGTTCAACTAGAGTGTATTCCTGAAGGTGATTTTGAATGTACACACGCGAAAGAATTAAATGCAGTAAAAATCAAATTAAATGAGATTGAATCTCAAGAAGCGGACTTTGAACTCAAATATAGTAAATTAAGACCGGAAGCGCTAAACATTATTGCACCAACATGCGAACCTAATGAATTTGAAAAAGAAATGAAGACCAAGCAATGTTACATTGATAAATTGACTAGCTCTCTAAATGACACAAAGAAAGAAATGGAAAAATTGCAAGAAGAAAATGATGGATTATCTAATCAAGTAATGGACTATGTATCTGAAATCGATCACCTTAAGGAAGAACAAGAGCTATTAAGCAAAGTAAAAACAGAACTTGCAAATAAATGCAACGACTTAGAAAAAGACCTACAGCTTTTACATTCCTCTACTAATAAAGATCAATGCATTGAATGCTTAGAGTGTAAAGTTAAAGAACAAGTCATAGGTGATTTAAAAGATAGACTCGCTACAGATCCGTGTACGAGATTAAATAGAAGATACAGTGACTCTGAGAGTTCTTCTCGATACAATAAATTCTGTACCTTGCAAAATGAACTACATGCAGGAAAGGAAGATTGTATAGAACTCAAAGAAGATGTGACTACTATAAAAAATCACTTGGAGGGGGGGAGTCCTAATCACCAAGCTATGGACTTAGATATAAGTATGGGCAAACCGCACGACTTGAGCTTCAATGCAACAAGAAATATCGTAAATAACATCATATTGGATACTTCAAAGGAAAACCTATTAGATAATTATAATTTAGAAAAAGTTGACTGTTTCAATTATTGTATGGAAAAGCTTGAGGGCTTTGATTCAATTTTCGATCCAAACATGAAAATAATAGATGTATTAAAAATGTTTTATGAAAATTTGGTACTAAAACATAGTAATGAGGTCGAAAATCAAAAAAATCATCTCAAAAATTTCGAGGAAGGGCGACAATTATTGGAGAATCAAGTTGCTAGTCTCAATGTAGAAAAAACTAAAATATGGAATGAATTAAACGAGAAAGACGAATATCTCCGACTTATGGCGGAGCTAATGTTAAGTTTGAAAAATAATTTAAACTTTATGAAAGATATTTGTAACCAATCGGACTTACAAATAAATTTTAAGGAAACTTTCTTACATAAGATTGATAAAGAATTTGGATTAGACAGCGTAACTGTTTTTAATACATTACTTAATTTTATACGTAATGAGCACTGTCAAGAAACACAAAGGCTAGAGCACGAAATGCAAAATGTAAGAGAAGAATTATCTAGCGCCAAATCTATGCTTGCTCAAAGGGAAACGGAATACAATTTATTATGCCAGCAAAAGAAAAAAATACACGAGGTTAGTAATGCGGTCACGTTAGATATTATTGCCAAGGATCGAGAACTAAGAGAAATTGTCAAAAGTGCTTACAAAAAGATTTCAGAACTAAACATTCTTGAGAACAAAATTTTAGATTTTAATTTGCCATTAAATGAAATTGTAAAATTGTTGTTTCAATATACATTTAATTACTATAATGATACAAATATATCAGATACTATTAATCAGGAAAAACACATGCTTCTGGACGAATTAAATAATGCTAAAAATATATTAGATAAAAAAGAGAAAGAACTAGAGACTCTTAAAAAACAAAAAGAACTCGTCCAAGCAGACAATGAAAAAAATGCTACATCGATAATAACAGAGGTGCAACAGAAATTGCAACATGAAATTAATTTACATGGCGATTTGAAAGAGATTTACGAGAAAAAAGTAGAAGAAAACGCTTCAAATGTTAAAATAATAGTTGAGTTAACAGATGTAATTGAAATTTTAAAAGAAGATATACATAAAAAAGAAACAACAATCAAAAGTCTAGATAAAAAATTAAACGATGAAGCCAAACTGCCGGAAATGTTGCAATCTTTGAAAGAAGCGCATGAAAAAATTGAAGCATTAAAAATATTAAATGAAAAAATAAGAGAAGAAAAAGATGAAATTAACGTAGAATTACTAAATGCTGGCAATACAATTGCACACAATAAAGTAGTACTTGATAACCTGAACAAAGATCTAACGATATTGAGACAGTCCATCAAAGAATATAGTGATGTGATAGAAAAACTTAAATTAGAAACAAAATCGTTGGTGGACATTAAAGCTGAACTACACAAACAACTACAAGATAAATGTAATCAGTGTTCACAACTGCAAGTGAATATTAAGACCCATGAGAAAACAGCGGAAATTCAGAGCAAGATGATCATAAAGTAAGTTGTTCTTGTATATTTAGTTTCTAGTTAGTTGGGCGGGTTGCTCAATGAAATTTTAGGTCAATAATTTGTACTAAACCATTGATTTTCAAGGGAAGCGCGCCGTAACCTACGTAAGCACTAAGCCGAGCCGGCGCGCGTAACGGCAAAGAAAATGAAAATATTATGTATTAAAACTTGCGGTCTGCCGCTAAACTGGACCGCACATAATTTTATTACAAACGGCAAATCTATACATATAATAAAACTGTAGAAAACGCCATTCTTTCTGTATCTTGTGCGGCTTTACGCAAAAAAGGTACTGGACGGATTTTGATATGAAACTTTTTGTTATATACTTAGTCTAGCCATAAGTTATGTTACATAGATTAAAAATTAAAATGGCGTGCACGTACCGTCTACATAATTAATAAAATTTATAAATTTCAATGTGCACTATATGATTGAAAGAAGTTGAGTAGTTTGGAAACAGTGTTCTCTGCGTATCATGCCTACATATCATCATGATTGCGTTACGATATAATATTTTCGGGAAACTCACCAGATAAAGGATATGTTCAGACACCAAAAAAAGTGTATTAGGACTATTTTCCAAATTGAAGTTAAGGATAGCTGCAAACCATATTTTTCTAAATCTATACTAATAATATAAAGCTGAAGAGTTTGTCTGTTTGAGCGCGCTAATCTCTGGAACTACTGGTCCGATTTGAAAAATTATTTCGGTATTAGTTAGTCCATTCAGCGAGGAAGGCTATAGACTACTTTTTAACCGACTGCGGCAAAAAACGAATTCACGTAAACAAAGTTGCGGACGTCTGCTAGTATGGTATAATGATACTACCATCGTTATATATTTTTGAAGTTTCCATGTTCGTAGGGAAAAATTCCAAGCTATTTGAAACACATTATAGTAGACGACACAACTACATATATCCTGTGTATGCAGCCTCATAAAACTGCTTTTTATTAAAAAAGTTTTCTAGATATGGCCCTTAAAATTTATAATAAACTACCTACTGATATAAAATTATCTGACAATATTAGTATATTTAAAAGTGCGTTAATCGATCATCTAGTGTCCAAATGTTATTATTCCATAAATGATTTTTTAACAGACGAGTGTGACCCGATATTAAAAATCCGATTTATTTGTTGAAACATATTATTTTTAATTAAACAATTATATTGTGTCTATCAATCTATTTAATTGACTGAATTCATTCATAAGAATAGTTATCCTATCCTACTAATATTATAAATGCGAAAGTTTGTATGTTTGTTTGCTTGTTTGTTTGTTTGTTACTTCTTCACGCAAAAACTAAAACATAAAAACGTTCTTCACGTAAAAAAAATTGGTACACACATAGAGGGTTAACACAAAATAGTTTTTATCTCAAAAAATGTTCCTATAGGATAGGATGCCATGGAATGATTTTCTATTTTCCACGGGATCGAAATTAACGCGAGTGAATCCGCGGGACGCAGCTAGGTAATATTATAAATGTGAAAATTTGTATGTTTGTTACTCCTTCACTTAAAAACTGCTAAACCGATTTTTATGAAATTTGGCAGACACATAGAGAGTAACATGGATTAACACATAGAATAGTTTTTATCACGAATAATATAATAAGAATAATAATTAGATTAATGATTTATTAAAACAACGACGTTAATGGTCAAACAACAGAGTTGTTAAACAACAGACCAATATGTAATTTGTTGTTCTGTCTGTAATGTACGAGGGGCGATCCAAAAGTATCGAGATAAATACAACGAATATGATAATGAAAAAAAATATTTCTTGACAGTCTCCTACCAAGTCTATACATTTAGTCGATCTCTTTTGTAACCTAAAATTCCTTTAGAAAAAAAATCCTGATCTTGACTCAAAAAATTCCTTAACAGCGGCCATCACTTCGCTATCGTCGTCAAATTTCTTGCCCCGGATGTGTTCCTTGAGCCGAGGAAAGAGAAAGAATTCCCTGGGGGCTAGGTCCGGCGAATGCGGGGGTTTTCTACCAATTCAAAGAAAAAAAAAATTCTTTAACGGCAGTCATAGCACCTGAAGCTTTGTGAGCCCGCGCGTTGTCTTGTTCAAACAGCAATCCAGCCCGCATATTACCGCGCCTTTTCTCCTTGATATATCATATCCTTGATATTCCCGCAATCTTTTTATTTGGTCTGCATAGTAGGAGCCCGTAATAGTGGCTCCCTTTTCCAAATAGTCCACCATAATAATTCCTTTAGCGTCCAAAAAAAAGGACGCCATAACCTTCCCTGCTGAGCTCGACACTTTGAATTTCTTCAGCGTCGGTTCGTCGGCTCGTTTCCATGTCATTGATTGCTGTTTGGTTTCGGGAAAGCGCAAGTGCTTCGCAAAGTCGTATCCGAGTTTGTTCATCCAATGATTTTCTTATTCTATATAAAATTTTTAGACGATAAAAGCAGTTTCGTATAATTTCAGACCAGTGTTTCAAGTTTCAAATTATTTTCGTCTAAAATAATCCTGAAATTGCGAACTTCTACCCCATTATCCAGTTTGCAGCCATTAATGGTAATGGCTGGATCTTTCAATTTAACCCTGGTTGCGAGTGCCAAGAACATTATATTTGATTTTCGTAGCATTTAGGACCAATGCGTTTGATTTTGCCCAATTGAGAATGCGGATCGTCGTTTATTTTGTTAAGGGATTGGTCAATCACGTGCAGTCTAAATAACAAGTAAATCTGCACATCATCTGCGTATAAGTTATGAATAGATTTGATCATATCAGCTGTGTAGATACTAAATAAAATAGGCCCTAAAATAAATCCTTGTGGGACGACGGACGGATAGCGACACGACGAAATCACATTTTCCACTCCAATTTTTAATATCTACGGTTTGAAATCGATTTTGTAAGTAGCTTGCAAACCTCAAGACTCATGCCTCATCTAACCCATAAAACCGTAGTTTAGCAAGGAGCCAATCCATATTGATGGAATCAAACGCACGTGAAAAAGTAGTACTAAAACAGTAAAATTACCACCATCCTATGCTCCAATAAAGTCAACTATTACATTTGCAAGAGCATTAGTGGTACTGTGGTACTTATTGAATCCTGACTGCATAACGGGCAGTATGTTGTTAGTTTCTATCTAACGTGTAAGTTGCTTGCATACTATTTTTTCTAAGATTTTTGAGATGCACGGCAACTTGCTTAAAATGTTTATATATGTCTTTAGTGGATTCGATCCTGAGTTACTCTCTTGACTTTTATGGTCTGACTTTTAAAAGCAAAATTGATAAATTAGAGTCGCTTCAAATAAGATTTTTAAAATTATTAGTTAACAAAAAAACAAAAAACAACTGCAAAGGAAATTATTATAAGTCATTTAAAATATGTAAAATCTTACCGGTTAACTTAAAACATAAATATTTAATACTAGTTCATAAATATGATAGCAGTCGGGAGAGTAACTCACGGATCGACAGTAAATATTCCACGAGATCGATGTCGGCAGGTAAATATAAAGTACCTAAAGTAGGCAACTACTATGGTGACAGGACGCTCAAAAAGCGCATCCCTTACTTTTAAATACTTTGCCTGCGGACATCAGGAATCTGGATACTAATATTAAGTTTACACGTGAACTTAAAAAATATTTATTAAGTAGTTTAATATAATATACTAGCTTTCGCCCGCGGCTTCGCCCACGTGGATATCGGACTTCAAAAATGATTCAAAATTTTAACTTATTATATTAGTCTGATATGGAAGCTATATCACTGTATAGTTTCATGTAAATTCGTTCAGTAGTTTTTGTGTGGAAGAGTAACAAACATCCTTACATTTATAATATTAATAGGATTACATACTTACAAGTACCTACATATAAATGTATAATTTGATTGAATTGAAACTGAAGATCTCACAGACAAACTGCGTAAGCAGTTTTGTGAGGCTAATGGCTATGTACCTAATAGATAAGTAAAAAAAAAAATGCTAATAGGACGTAAATCTTTAAGTGATAATAGTTGAGCTCGGAATGTTTGGAATCGGTCGCACCACAGCGTCACGTTACGTCGTCGTACGTCACGTGTTAAATTAAGAAAAACAAGATGAAATACTTTTATTTATCAAATTCGTTAAGGTCCTTCAAATAAACGGTAAGGCTAGGATAACGATGATAGCTATAATATAGCTACAACACGAAACTGTATCGCCTGATTTTGTTATCATTCGTTTTTTTAGATTTGATATGGATTCAAAATAATTTTAAAGACGCTATTTACGTCAAGTTTGTACTCATTCATTATTTCTTTGTTGTCTTATTGTTGAAACTCTTAGCATATATTTATTAAATGCAAACTCACTCCTAGGACGCGGAAACAAAAGGAAGAAGCGGAGCGAGCGGCGCGCGACAAAGACGCGCTATTAGAGGAGCTCAGTGTGAAGTGCAAGGAGCTGCAGGAACAGAGGGACGCGCTGGTGGCACAGCTGGCGACGCGCGCGGGCGCCGGGCGGGGGGCGGGAGAGGTACCGCTGGCATCAGAGCGGCTCGCGGGCGGCGGGCGGG
>LUGF01030368.1:115170-126343 GCA_001625245.1 Calycopis cecrops
CTACTTACACACCGCACGAAACGCGACAGCACAGCTGTCACTTCACGCCGGTCTCGTGTAAGCGAGAGGTACCTCCCCGGTCGTGCCGGCCCAATGCGGCTGCATGCAAGCATGCAGCGTGGCACTACCTCTTACTAAGGAGTTTACTAAGAGAGAGAACTTAAAAGATTAATAAAGGCTATTATTATTTATTATACTTATTTTTTCTCTCACACCCACTAATTATATAAATATTCATACTAAGATTATAAATAAAACTATTATATTTAAATTCAAATATTAATACACATAATTATTATTATAATTATTATTGTGTTGCTTTCCTTCCTTTTTCTTCAAATCGGCCCCCGAATACAGACAATAAAAGGCGAGATATCTGTAACTGTATGAGACGTTGAGGTCAATGTCTCCTCAGTGCCGTCCTATAACAAATAGGATATAAAAGCAGCAATGTACATGACGGTTATTACAAACTACCATATTCAGTACTGCCAGACACTGTTTCATAGAAACTGTAATAAATCCAATAAGCAGATCCTACCCTGGCTTCACCCGTAGCAAATGCAATTATATTTTCACGTGTTGGATGCCACGCCACGGTCAACACTTTCCCTTGCACATTTTGCCAGTACGTAGTAACTTTGCCGTAGCCCAATTTCTCATCATCATCGGTTACACCAGCCTCCCAAACTCGCACCGCGCCATCTCCAACGGCTATTGCAACTCTGCAAACAAATAATATATTTACGTATACGTCAGATGTGCTGTATCATATTATGCAGTTGCGAAGATTTAAATTACTCAGTGGATGGAACAAAGGAATATGCCATATACTTGTCCTCTAGAAATGTCTATAGAAATGTCCTCTAGAAATGTGGCTTTGGTAGTCACTTATCATTTATCAAAGATTCTCTACGGCTTCAAAAAACTCCAAAAAGGAGGAGTGCGCGGGGCTTAAATAGTGAACGCAAGAAAAGAAAAAGTGCTATCCCGGACGATGTCATTTCCACTGGGCAGTCACGCTGCAGGGCGTGTGCAAGGGAGTGCAAGGGAGCTGTACTGCTTCTTTCCAGAAGTTACAACGCGACTGGCAAATCAATAGGTGGAGCCTGAGCATGTTATTTCGCAAATACTAGCAGGGCACAGATGCTTTAGAGGTCGCCTGCACATAATGTGAATTGCCATCCTGCCCTTGTGGTCATGAAGTTGATACCGGAGACCATGTTTTGTGGGAATGTGACTTGTACAGCGAAATGTAATGTTGGGTGGCGAATCGCGGACTACAGTGGGCCCAGTCTATCATCAGGATTTAGTCGCAAACAAACAAAGTATTAGTCAGCTGAAGAGATTTTTTCATACATGGTACACGAAGAGGAAGGATATGTAATGGCGTAGCTGCAAAAACCAGGACTGACAGGGCCGCTGTAGACTTCCGTCTCAATTATGTCAGGCCCCAGAATGGGAAGAGTGATATAAGGAGAACAGAATTGCATGTTGGGGAACAGAGCCAGTGAGCAAACCCCTATGCATCTCTCACGATTAGCTCCTTATACCGAGAGGTGAGTAGGAGCATGTGTGATTGGTGGATATGTGCTCCAAAAACGCTTCTATTTCCGTTATTATTTAAATGTCAAGTTTAATAGAAGACAAGTCAAAATCTGGTACAACATAAAATATGTATAAGTATAATAAAATATCTATGCACTTACTTCCTTGCATCATAAGGGCAGGACTGAACGTCGTAAAGGAATCCACCAGACGTATGATAGACGCCTAATGTCTTTTTCTCCTTCATTGAATAGCAGACGAAGTTTCGATCCTGAGCTATAGTCCACACCGGCCAATCTTTGTCACTATCCTCAACCTGGCCGGCCACTTGTACCCGAGGTGCGTTTGTGGCAATACCATACAACCCACGTTTATGATGGTGATGTATCACATGCCACTCTAATTTATTTTTACTGAAAATTCATTATTGATTTAAAATATAGTTAGAAAGTGCAAGCAGAGACTTGTTTGGTAATAAATGTGAAATTATTGTTACATTCAGAATATAGGTACTGTGTTTACACTTTAGAACAAGACATTTAAAATAATAAATAATATGCAGATAAAAAAAATAATGATTATAAGATAATGATAAAAATAATGATTATTTTTTTTTTATAAGTAAGTTATAACTAATTTTTCTTTCAAACTTTTTAAAAGAATCTATACAAGGATATTTACCAATCAATTTTCAAAGGATTGCTTTCGAGCAACTGATTTTTTCCATCTGCAATAAGCAAGACATCCGGCTTGTACCACAACAAATTTACTGAGTTGGGCCCACTATTTTTCTTGGTCTTGTGCCCGTAACTAACTGCACAACTTGCTATTAATTTTCCAGATTTGGACCATATTCTTATAGCTCTGAAATATTTGAAATTGAATATTAATTTAGTACTTTTTATTGGAAAATAGTACATTTTTTTATAGGTTTTAGAAGTATATAGTGTCATGTTGTATTCCAGCTTAATGGGACCGGCAAGAGCAGGAAGGTATGAAAGTTCATAATCTTCAATATTTCTCTGCATCTGCTGCTGGTAAGCAGTAATAAGACCACTCATTCGCCTTGATATGTATACAATAAATATTATTTGCAAAAAGGCTTCTGTAAACTTATCTAATTTTCACATATTTAAATGTTTTAAAACTCACCCATATTTACCAATAGTGGCTAACAGATGTTTTTGTACATGCGCACTACTCTCGCAGCCCTTGTTCAATGAACTTTTAGGTGTTCCATTCGTATCGGGAGTGTTTCCATTATGGACGTGAGTTTTGTCGAACGCATCAACAAGGCTCTGTATTGACTCTTCTGGTTCATTTTTCCTCTTTAATATCTCCTCTTTTAGTTTGTTGCATTCACTCAGAAAGTCGATTGGTTCCTCTTCTTCCTTAACTCTAACCACCACATCAATAGGTTCAAATTTCTTGTGTCCAAATTCATCAGCTTCATGATCCGTGTATATGTCAAACATGTCATCCTCCTCAACTACCGTCTCATCAAAACTATCTTCTGGAAGATCTTTTGCTCTGCCCGATTTGTCCATACTCTCTAGTTCAGGTTCAACATTTTGTGTTTTTTCCTTTTCATCTGATGCACCAGGCCGCTTATCTGACTCTTTGAGACTTTTTCTTAATATTACCTCATATTGTGGGCACCATGATAAATTAACTATTTCATCATCTTGTGCTCTAACTTTGTACATAATTTTTCCTTGACCTTAAAAATTTAAAAAATGTATTCAAAGGAGACTGAAATGATTTCATACATTTCTGGGTCAAAATGCAATTAGATAAAAAGGGCATGAATTAAAAGGATTCAAGTTATTGGTAGAAATCCCATAGACTTTGACAATCTAAGAGCTGAGATAATGGAGCTTAAAAGTGAGGTTATGTTGAAATCTTTAATTATCAGATGATACCTGAATTTCAAAAGGTGTTTAATAATAATTGCTAATGTTATTATATTTAATGAAAAATATCGTCATTCGTCTTTTACTATCATTGATAATGATAGTAAAAGACTAAGAGGCAGTGCCATGTTTGTAAGAGGTAATGCCACGCTACATTCCAGCTAAATTGGACCAGCTCGACCACGAGAGGTATCTCGTTCACATGACACTGCCGCAGACTAGTGACAGCTGTGCTGCCGCGTTACGTGCGGTTTGTGAATTTCCGGTCGTCCATTAGACGAGGAGGAGATCAAAATAACTACACATATGCATAAGAAATATGTGGATGTCCATGGGCGTTGCTACGGTTACCAAATGGCTCAGACTGCTTATTTGCCTTCCTATATTATAAATCACAGAGTAAAGTAATATTAGGTACTATAAATATATATTGTACAGAGGAAAAGAATGTCTTAGTAATAAAACATTGGTATTCTGCAGCGATCCATACTTTCATCAATATCCAATCCACAAGCCAGCAATAAAGTCCCAATGAACAAAACTAAACCAAACATGCAAGCAATCCTCGGTGTCCAACGAAAGCCAGGGTTGTACGAGGTATACAGGGTCAGAGTCCATAAATTCAAAGCACTAATCGTCGGAAATTGAGAATAATCACACAGGCACTCAGAAGGCATCGTAAAATATGAAACAAGTGTTATAGAGGGTAGAGGTAAAAATTATCGAAGTATCAGGTGACAATTTATCATAAAATTCCCACAGTATGCACACAATACAATACAATGATTAAAATCAATGAGAAATAAATAATAATATTTTAGTTATTGTTTAGTTTATTTATGTATTGTAATGAAACATTTAATATTTTATTAAGATGCTTTTGTATTCTGCAAACATTTACATGTAGTTGTACAAAGGTTTTATTTTTCTTTAAATGTTCAATTGATTATTCAACAATTAATCGATTATGTCATGAAAAACATTTTTTTATATTTTCCCATCCCTAAATTGCACAAGGTGCTGATTTTTTATATTTTTATATAAAAAATTATGACCAATTTTTTAGACTACATCTTAACTTATTACATTTTGGCCCAACATGTTCAGTCTCCTTTTAAAGAATTAAAATCTCTCATATCTCAGTAGTTAAATACATAAGTATAAATAAAACAATTTTCTATCTGCATTTCATACTAGAATTTAAAAAACTTATTTAATACAGTACTTACCATTTAAGTCTATTAGAAAAACAACTCCCTGTTTTGTACCAATAGCAACATTCAGCTGCATGTGCCGTGAGCAAGCTAAACTGCATGGTTTATATGATTTAAGGAATGTATTATACACTTTTACAACATTAGAGTTTAAGTCCCATTTAACAATATTTCCAAATATTCCTACTGTAATGGCACATGTATCATCACTGTAACCTACGCCAGCAACTTCCTGCAAGTAAAATGCTATATTATTACGCATAGCCAACTAATATTGATCTCAGCCAAAAAAAACATATGACCAAATCTCATCATATCATTATAAATACCCAGCAATAGAATATTATAGGTATGTTCGACATGTATTTTAAAATGGAAATAAATCTAAACAATTTTTTTTTCAATAATATATTTAACAGGATTAACATAACACATTTTACATATTATAAGTAACTTTTTAAGTTGTCAATAATCCCAGTTCCTATATCCTTATAAGTTCATGATAACATCGGCTAAGTACTTACTTCTTTATCATTAAAATGGTTGTTATGACTGTGTGTGGATTTAATTGATACTGTCCTCTCAGCTTCTTCCACATTCCATTGTTTTACGGAGCCATCTAGACTACCTGTTAAGATATTCTTTTTTTCAGGCCATAATGGTGACACATCCACACTGAGTATCCTAAAAGAACATAAAAACAAAATGTCATTTTACATTTTATAAGCAATACACAAGAAAATGAAAAAGTTTTTATTCAAGATAGAGTTATAAAAGTTACTTTTGGAAAGTCAAAAATTACATCTACCACCAGTACATCTAGGGTTGTACTGGTCCTGTCCTGAGAAGAGCCTGCGAAACAAACTCAGTGGGTCTCACGATGTGATGAAATATCTATAAATATGAAAGTATAAATACATTCGTATATTATATACGATACACAATTTATCAATTTACAATAATCGTATTACAAAAACAGCTTGGGAGGAGAGTACTAATCTTAGATGTTGTGTATCTGTCATAAAAACTGCTACCTTATAGTAACCACACAAACACTCTTGAACGTTTTTTTAAAATTTATTTATTAAATGTTATTGAACGCTTTCTAGAATCCTATTGTAAAGAATTGCCTCCGAAAAGAATTCCTTACATTTCTAAGACTATAATTGGTATATCTAATTTGTGCCTGTTTCTCGTATTCCTATCATGATTATCAATCCTAGGTCCTGCACCTGATTGGATCATCTTGATGGACACGTATGAAAAGCACTATAAAATTCCAGAGGATGTTGGTGTTTCGTCATCTAGACCAGATATATTCCTTTTTACCCGAAAAAATAAACATATCATCCTTATAGAATTAACGGTACCGTGGGAAACAAACATACACACATATACATACATAAAGACCACACAATAAAATCAAATAAATACTACGATTTAATAAATGTACTAACCAAAAATGACTATACAGTTAATTTATACACTGTAGAAGTGGGAGCGAGAGGTATACCAGCAAAATCTCTCTACAACCTACTAAAAGACCTTGGCCTGTCGAGAACTGCAGTAAGTTCTACTTTAGAACGGGTATCTAAAGCTGCCCTGCCTGCCTGCTGCTAAATAAAATTCCCCAAGCCGGCTGGTCCCCGTGGGGAATAAAGACCACCACCCTCCATCCATAACAAGAGAGACAAAAAGCGAATCTCTGCGAATATGCACATATAATGTGAGATCCCTCTCCTCAACAGAGAGATACCTACAACTTACATACGCTCTCGAAAATGTCAAGTTCGATATTCTAGGACTCTCTGAAGTTAGAAGAATAGGTTGCAATATAGAAGAATACAAAGACTACATCCTATGCTACATGGGAGAAACCAAGGGGAAACACGGGGTTGGCTTTTTACTGAAGAAAACATTGAAAAACAGTATAGTCAATTTCACAGGACTGTCAAAAAGGGTTGCTTTATTACAAATAAAACTAGAAGATCTGCATCTATATATAATCCAAGTCTATGCACCCACAGAAAAAGCAACTGAAAATGAGATCCAAAAATTCTACAACACTATAACAGAAGCACTTTCCAATGCTGGTGATAAAGTGATACTAATGGGCGACTTCAACGCTAAAATAGGACACCCTAAGGAAGGCGAAAACTTAATACTGGGTAAATACGGATATGGCGAACGTAACGATCGGGGCAACCAGCTGATAGACTTTGCTTTCGAACACAAGCTATCAATAATGAACACATATTTTAAGAAAAGAGAAAACAGACGATGGACTTGGATCTCGCCTAATCAGAATACAACAAATGAAATAGATTTTGTACTAACAAGCCACCCTTAACTCATCACAAACACAGAAGTACTCAACAATATAAAATTCCCTTCCGACCATAGACTTTTAAGTGCCTCTCTAAACATAAAAAAACCAAGAAAAGGCAGAAAAAGCTATAAACCTGCAACTACAAGCCTGAAAACTGACAGTGAAATTAAAAGTTACGTGAATAGCCTACAATCATATTTAGAAACAAATTTTAAAGAGACCCTGAACATCCAAACCTATTACAATATTTTAGAAGAATCCATACTACACAGTCTAAGAACCAGTTACAAAAATAGAAAACAACATAGAATAATTAGCAAAGAAACAGAAGAATATATAAATAAACGTACTAAAGTAATAAACACAAAACCCAAAGACAAATTCATAAGAAAGGAACTCAGCGAATTGTTCAAGATTACAAACAAATCTATTTATCAAGACTACAAAAAACATAGACAAGACATAATAACAAGAAACCTTAAGAATTATAGAAGCACAAAAAGAGCTTTTAAAGACCTGAAACTACATAAGACATGGATACAGAAGTTGGAATATAACACAAAGGAAACGAAAACGAGAAAAGATATTTTAAATCACGCTACAAACTTTTACAGGGAAATGTACAAGAAAAAGATACAAAATGAGGAACTACAAACACAAGACCATGGCGACTCCAGAACAACAATTATGCCAATAACTGAAAAAGAAGTGTATGACCACATTAGAAAGTTAAAAGACGAGAAAAGCCCAGGACCCGACGGTATAACCAATGAAGCCATCAAACTAGCGGCACCTGTTGTGCTCCACCACCTCACCAAGCTCTTCAACATGATATTAGATGCCGAAATGGTACCACAACAATGGTGTACATAAGAAATAACACTAATTTATAAAAAAGGAAATCCATTAGACATAGGAAATTACAGGCCAATAAGTTTGATGGCAAGTACTTACAAACTATTTGCTTCTATTATCCTAAGCAGAATATCACCTACAATTGATGGCTCACAACCATCAGAACAAGCAGGGTTTCGTTCAGGTTTCAGCACAACCGACCACCTACAGGCACTAGAACAGACTATGGAGAAGCACAAAGAATTCAACAAACCTCTTTATCTAGCTTTTATCGACTACAGCAAGGCTTTCGACACAATAAGTCACAATTCAATCTGGGAAGCACTGAAATTCTCCAATGTCGATAGAAAATATATAAGCATTCTGAAAAACATATATGCCAACAGCACTAGTAAAGTTAAATTAGAAACAAGAGGCGACTCAATGAAGATTCAACAAGGCGTAAGACAAGGAGATCCCATCTCACCTAAGCTCTTCATAGCTGTTTTGGAAAGCATCTTTCAGAAACTAGACTGGACTCAAAAAGGTATTAAAATAGGCAAGAGATACCTAAACCATTTAAGATTCGCAGATGACATAGTCATACTAGCCGAAACACCAAACACTCTAGAGGAAATGATATGCTCATTAGCCAAGGAAAGCTCCAGGATAGGTTTGGAAATGAATGCTAACAAGACTAGAGTCATGACGAATAGTTACGAAAAACCAATATGGGTCGAAGGAAATCGCATAGAGTACGTAAAATCCTTTACATACCTAGGAAAACAAATTACATTCAGTAATACGAACAATGAAGAAGTGAACAGAAGAGTGAACATCACCTGGCAAAAATATTGGTCACTAAAAGAAATCTTAAAAGGCCACTACTCTCTAAATCTCAAGAAGGTTGTAATGGAGACTTGTATATTACCTAGCCTATTATACGGCTGCCAAACATGGGTTCACACCAACAGAACCAAACAAAAAATTATAACCACCCAAAGAGCAATGGAGAGGAGTATGTTGGGAATAAGAAAAATTCACAAGGTGAGAAGTAGTAAAATCAGAAAAATGACAAAACTGACAGATGCTCTAACACAAGCATTAGCACTCAAGTGGCGATGGGCAGGACATATCGCAAGACTCACTGACGATAGATGGACGATAAAAACCACAAGCTGGAAAGGACCGCTAGGTAAAAGAAAGGTTGGAAGACCATATAAACGATGGGCTGACGACATAGTTCAGACTGCGGGCACAAACCGGCTGAACCTTGCCAAAGATCGGGAGCATTGGAATCGGATGGAGGAGGCCTTTACCCGACATGGGACTACATCTCCAACAGATACCCAAACAACTAACCCTACTAACTAGAATAAGAGAAACACTAATACAACTAACACATATATTATAATATAACATTGTAAATATTTATGAGAGTAGAAATAAAAAGGCTTATTATTATTATTATTATATTATTATCTAAAGCTGCATTAGCAGGCTCCTATGAAATATGGCTAGGTAGGGGGAGTAAGCCTGAGTAGTAAAGGTGAGTGTTGATGATCATCACAAAGAGGCCTCTTAAACCTACACCCGGAATCACAAGTCCCGGGGCTACTTGGGGTTACTTCCTCTGCCACACGATGGACCCGGCACCCGCACGGTGAATCCATGGAATGCTAAGAAGTTCGTCTCTCTTTGGTACTGAATCCAATAATGTTCTTTCTTATATACGAGACATGACATTTCTTACATACAACATCCATCCATTACCAACCATCGACATTACCGCATTGTAGAAGGATCAAACCTCATGATTACAGAGTATCATCATCATCAGCCTATTGCAGTCCAGTGTTGGACATAGGCCTCTCCCATTGCACGTCACTGGCCTCGATCTTCGGCTAACCTGTATATGCTGAGGAGGATCTCTCTTTGAAATAATACTAAAGTTAAATCTTGATTACACTGTCGCATATAGTGCGGTTTATATTCCCAGTAAATGTGATACAGTGAAATGGGCAGTACAACATCATAATCTCTGGATGATATTTATTGGCGACGGACAAATGGATGAATGAGATCGCTGTTTGCCTTCCTATGCACCAAAAAGATATATAAATAAAGTGAGTAGTACCACTTACTTTTCGGGATGTGATCTATTAACAAAATGTGCCTTGAACCGATGCTTTGCGAGCAGAACTCCCTGGTTACTTGGACTTAGCGGTTGCAATAAACAAAGACTTTTACTCGGCCCGCCATAAATAAGCCAGCCGTCTGGTGATACCGCCAATACAGACGTTTGGAACCAATTTGGCGAGGGAAATATTACGGACTCTTCCATTTCCGTACAAAAAATTAAAATACTTGTCGTATGTACCGGCAAAATTGCACAAAATCCAATAACTAACGGACGGTACTTCAAATAAACCTATTCTAAATCCAAATGATGACAGATGAGAATGACAGCAAAGAGACGGTGACATTAACTTTTTTTTGTTAATACAATCAGAAGGTATGGAAAATTTGTATATAAGGTTTTCGCAAATATTTTTTGCGAAGAAATAAGAATTAAAATATATTTTTTTTAACTCTTTAGTTGTTTGATTTTTTTAAAGATTTAGACAAACAATGATTGTTAAAGTTATAAACAGAGATCGTTATCCATTTGTTTCTGAGAAAAGCCCTTAAATTGAAAATAAACAGCTAACAGGAATTATACCAAACATTACAGATATGACGATTTTGTAAATAGCTTTTAACAACGTTGTAAATAAATTACTGTTCTTTTTAAAAAGTATGTGCTGACTAACGGAAACATAGTAAATTAAAATCAAACTGTAATAACAAAACGTAAAAAATCTACAATTTTGATGACAGAAATGACGTCGCGTTCGTAACGTTTACATCTTAGAAATAAACAATGAGTATATTGAGTGATTTTTTCAGTACAACAGTTTGTATTTTTTAAGTCTTAAGTAATATAATTTGTGTATATATCGATTTAACTATAAACCGTGAATGTCCACACAATGGATAAAAAATATGGTACTTCAAGCTTTCAAGAAAACTTCACTCATTTTGAATTACAACAGTATTCTTTCAAAGCAGTGATTTCGTTTCTTAACTTTCATCATTTCATCATTAAGTAAAAAAAAATAGCTTTATTTTTTATATTTACTTGTATTTTATCATAAAAAAATTGATGGAAAGAGATGAAAAAAATAATGCACCGACTTCAAAACACCATGCGGTTTTGAAGTCGGTTACTATATTATAATATCTCAGCCTTCTTTGAAATACTTTTTTACTAGTGGGGAGGGGGGGGGGGGGGG
>LUGF01030368.1:126354-137203 GCA_001625245.1 Calycopis cecrops
GAATAAAGGTAGCCAGGTCAATGTAATAAATTTTTCGGGAATAAAATATAATATTTGAACTATATTTACATTTTAATTAACACTATAATATACTATACAAGGTTGATAAAAGTGAGAGGCATTAAATTAAAACACTTAAACTATAGTCTATACGTGCCTACAGTTAATCCGAAGCTATTATAAAAAAAAGGTTACGACAAGTATACGAAAATAGTTTTTTCAAATAAATTAAATTGAGACAAAGTGCAATTATGCTTTGTACCGGCTCGTACAGCGAATGGCAACCTCGTACGAGGTGAATGACTCCGGCTAGTCCATACTCGCTATCAGCTGGCGTACAGCGTACACGAAGTGAGAAATAACTAAAAAAAATCTTGTGGCTAAATTATTGATTTTGTTGTGTAGCCTGAATTTTTTTTTAAGTTTCATATAATATATGCCTCTCGCTTTTACCCTATAATATACCTTGTATAATTAATTTACTGGATGATAGGAATTTTGTACATTTAAGATTTCAAGATCCAACATTTTTTTGAATGGCGCGCCATCTTCTGCTTTCAAAGTTTTCTAAGAACTCTTCTTGGCTTGGTCTAATATCTTTAAATTGCTGTAAGGGTGGTGCACATCTTTGAAAATGTATTATGGCACCCAGAAGGTCCCAAATACAAAACTCTGGCCATAGCACGTCAGTAAAGTATAGCACGGTGTTTGATATCTGCAATAAAAATACATTTATGAGATGTCTGACATGATCATTAAATTACGTAAAATACGTAGGATTGCCTTGCAGCCTAAACTGATCGGCTTGAAAGCGCAAATACCTACTCAAACTGACGTACCACTGGAGCTTAAAGGCCTCCGCAGACGAGGAATTTTTGCCCGCGGCCTTTTTTGTCTGCTAAAATAGAAAGCTAAAGGAGTACTTACGAGTAACGCAATTAAGGGATAAAAAGTACGCGGTAGGTATATATTTTTGTCCGCGGACAAAAATCCATCGCTGCGCAAGCCTTAACGCTGTGGACAGTAGTTTGAATTAGGGTTAGGTTAGGTAGGCTAGGGTTGAACCGGTGGTAGATTTTATTGTTGACGTTCAAAAAGTAATTCCTGTCATTCTATTTTGAATAAAAACTTTTTGATTTTGATTTTTTGAATGCCCCGATGGCCTGAGGGAGGGATGGAGTGCATCAGGGCCACACAAGTACTTCATTAATGGCAGTGCATCTTTAAAACTAAAAATAAAGAAGTGGGTATACGGGACGGGCAATGTATAGTTTTTGAAGACATCTGCAAGTAGTTATGTCTAGCTAAGGCAGATACTGCAATATTAAGAATTAATAAACGTATTAAGTAGCGCCTTCTTCGCACCCCGTTCGTCGCCTCCTTATTGGACATGACAGTCTCGTAAATGACTCGCCATTGCCGAGCATCGCGATGATGATGCTCGGCAGAAACAAGTCTCATCCGATGACCGACGTCACATCGTGACACAGCGCCTCCCCATCTCGGGCACACCTCGAGGATGGACTGGACGGAGTCCACAGCCGCGCCACACTGCATCTTCTCCCTACCATGACGCCCCATTGACTATTTGTTATTGGGAACTCTGAAATAATGTCTGTAAATCACTCCTATCGACTGAGATTGATGTTCTTATTGGTAATTAAGAACAATTTGCTTGGTAATAGGGTAAGCCAGCTTACAACTGTATTTTCAAGATGATGTGGGCAAGCACTGAATGTGTTATTAAAGTATCAGGTATATTGTGGCTACAAAACTGCCGCTTAGTCCATACTAAGGCGGATACCATCAATGCATGAGCTTGTACAATTCAACAAAAGAAAATATGTTAACATTTTTATTGTGTGAGCTATACAGCAAAAAGTAATTAAAAATCATACCTATGTTTTTTCAATAAATATATTTCAACAATAAAATATAACATTTAAACTATTTATACATTTCAATTAAATTATAATAAATGACATAATTAACTGCCTGGATGATAAGAAAAATTTAAGACCCAACAATTTTTTGAAGAGTAATCCATCTTTTACTTTCAAAGTTTTCTAAAAACTCTTGTTGGCTTGGACTAAATTCTTTAATTTGCTGTAAGGGAGGTGCACATCTTTGAAAATGTATTATGGCAGCTAGAAGGTTCCAAATACTAAACTCTGGCCATAGCACGTCGGAAAAGTATAGCACGGTGTTTGATATCTGAAATAAAAAATACTTGAGATTTAATAAACTAAATATATGATCATCATTATGATTGGCTTGACTGGACAAATACTGCAGCTAACGTAATACTGGGTGGGTAATAGTATGGGCAGCACTTTGCATACGTTTCTGGCGTGTCGGGACAGCGCGACGGAGAGATGAAAAAAAATGCCCATGGGCATCCCGCATGATCATTATGCATATTTACAAGCCACAGTGGCGGTTTTCGTCGGCATCTTGGAAGAGACCCTGTTAGCTCCCCGGTAGTGCCGGCCAATTCTGCTGCAGTACAGCATCGGAATACCGCTTCCCAAGATATTCAGGACTCAGTACTTTCATTACTTTAACCAAAGCCAAGCATATAGTAATAGATCAGAATTAAATCTAATTAGTATAGAGGTGATGAACGGAGGCCTGGCTTCTATGTTTCTACTTTCTTTGTTAATTATAATAAGAACCTTACCTGCCATAGCATAAAGTCTGAGAGACGAACTTCCCCTGATGTTCTAATTAACAACTCCGGCTGTCCCAAGTCCAGGGCCTCTGAGACTAAATGTTCATCAATGTCGCACGGGTTTAATTCATTGCTTTTGACATGGTTTATTAAGCTACATGCCCCTCGAGTTATCTCATCACGAGCTAAAACATTATTCATTATTATTTTATTTTCTTTTACATAAGTAACTATAATCTGTTATTCAGGATGCAGTGACATCATAAGGTATATGCATTCACCGTGATAGAAATTGTTATTAACATTATTATTTATTATTCAGATAATATAGATACTGAATATTAAATAAAGAACCAACAAAAAGCAGTGATACTTAAGTACATATTCAGAACAGTGAGCAAGCGAAAGCAAAATGTCCATACTCAGCACTTACTTGGCTATGCCCTAGTAAATGTAGAAAATAATGAGCATTATGCTGAGAAATCACTAAGTCAAAAATTATAATATAGTCCTAAGCAATGATTATATTTCACATGATATATGCCAATATTTATTAGTATTTTTGATTATGTTTTAACAATTGAAACAAAATGATGTAAAATTGTAAATGGTATTAACATCATATTATTATATTAAAAATATTCATTATATTATGTTGATTATAAAATAATAATAATAATATCAATGTAACCAATATTCATATACATATTATCATCAAATCTTTAGATAATATATTTTTTTATAGTTAATAAAATGAATTCAAATTTTTTAAATTATATTATAATTGATATGAGAAGTTACATAATATCAGTAACAACTGCTTTTTTGTATTCAGTGATCCAAATGAACACTATAATGACTTAAAATGAAGTTTACCTGTGTATGCATAAGCGATATTCAGTTGTAGCTTGTTATTATGTTTTGTTGCCAGGATTACTTTAGAGGTAAGCACCTGCAAATCTTCTGGCAGTAATGACAACCTTCCAGCAATATTTATTCTAACTCCCCATTCATTGATTTGATCACTGGAATCAGTTATACAAAATAAATTTATGGGCATTGGACACAAATATGTATGTTCTCCAAATAAGTAGATGATGAAAATATTAAAATGTTTACTATTTTCATTCAGTGAGTCATAAACAATTATGCAAAAAAAAATGATTATATAATATAAAATATTGAGTATAAAAAAATATTGAAGCAGAGTCCAGATTCATTGAAATCTAAAATTGAAATACATACAAGGTTGATAAAAGCAAGAGGGACTAAATGAAACCACATATTTATTGTATAATTTCCAGGCTACACAACTATAAACTGATCAATCAGAGCAATAGTTTAGCCACAGGAATTTTTTAAAGTTTTTTCTCAGTTCGCTATACGCCAGGTGATACGGGGTGGATGACCCAGGCCGGTCCATACTCGCATGGCCGGTCCATGGGTCCTGGGTCATCCACCCCGTACGAGGTTACCATTCACTGTATGAGCCGGTACAAAGCATGATTTCATTTTTTCGCTATTTAACATGTTTGAAAAAAGTATACTTGTCGTAAACATTTTTTTGATAGTTTCGGATTGACTGTAGGCACTTATAGTATATGTGGTTAATTTAATGCCTCTCGCTTTTATGAACACTGAATACAGGGGAAAAAATCTATTCACTATTGTTATCACATCTGGGGAAAATAGTTTTTTCGTAATGTCAAACAAAAATATTTTCCCACATTAGAAGGTTGTTAGAATAACTAAAATTTATTAACAGTACAGTTCCATCACCTAACGAAATATTTATGTCAATGCAATAGCTAGGCGTAGGACCAGTTCGCCAGGATACAGCTCTAAAGTTATATTATGGTGGTTAGTGATGGCTAGCAACCCTCTAGTTGTTTGTGTTCAATAGACACAATGAGATGGTATTCATTAAATAGCAAATTTGCAAAAATGTGTAGCATTGTAGCATATGGAGTATGGTTATAGATTTATTAACATTATGATGTTACAAATAGTGTAATACAATTTTTTGTAAATATGTTACAATGTTTTTTGTAAAACTTACATTTCATCTAATAATCTGTTAAATTTGTCACGAGCTAAATCAAATAGGGTTGTTACTTCCTCAGAGCTTCTCTTGAAATTTTCAATACTGAAGGCATAAACCGTAACTTCAGAAACCCCAAGATCTAAACACCACTATAAATACGATGTATAAGTACAATATATTAAAATAGAAAATATTTGTTAATATAAGGCAGGTATTAACTGCTTAAAACAGAAACAGGATTTTAATAATAATTACCTTTAAATTCTCAGATAATTTATCGAAACCTTTACTGTGTCCTTCACTGCAATTTACACTGAGTTTCTTAGCGAAACGGCGATTTCCATCCATTATAAAAGCTATGTGTCGAGGTATTCTTCCAGTTTTCACAACTTTAATACAGAAAAGTTGAAAAAACGAAACACAATTTTCATTTATCCACGACATTATGACTTCACTTATTAGTTAAGAAAATCGCGAACTAGCTATTATTACTACTATTATATTCTACTGCAACAAAGTTTTATAATTTCGCTAACTTTTGAAAACTAGATTTATTTCAATATCAAATGTCAAACACAAACTATATAGAGAAATGTCAAATGACGATTGATCTTGACTTTTAAATGCTCCTTGCTTGACTGGAACCAGTATATAAGTTACTCTATGACTGGAATCACAGAGCAAAGTAATATACTGGGAAACTGGAATCATGGAATAACGAGCAATGACGCAGAAACCAAAGAGAATTTAGACATTTTTTAACGCTGACAAGGCCAACTCACAAGTCGTAACTACCCTATCCCAAAAAAATTACATCTGTGTGTGTGTGCGTGTGTGTGCGTGTGCGTGCGTGTGCGTGTGTCTGTGTTTGCGTGTGCGTTTGCGTGTCGTGTGCTTGTGCGTGTGCGTGTATGTATATAACAAATAGACTCCGAAGCATAGGCTATTTTTTATCACTGGAAAATGCTTCATTCACATGTGAAAAGGGGTAAACTTCTAAACGGCTGAAGCGATTGAGTTATTTTTTTTTTATTAGTAT
This sequence comes from Calycopis cecrops, assembly GCA_001625245.1. Taxonomy (NCBI): domain Eukaryota; kingdom Metazoa; phylum Arthropoda; class Insecta; order Lepidoptera; family Lycaenidae; genus Calycopis; species Calycopis cecrops. The sequence goes on from LUGF01030368.1 coordinate 132,109, forward strand.
ATCGATGGTTTTCTGTTAGGTTACTGAATGCTTAAAATACATTTGGATTCGGTAGGTGGCGCTACTGTCGGTATGTCAACTACTAAACGTCTTGATTGGAAATTTTGTATGTGTATTTCCATTTTGTCACAGACACGAATGTATTAACTATGTATATAAAAATGAATGTTCGTCTGTATGTCCTTTCTAGAACCGTAATTTTTTACATTTTTACAAATTACATCACAGAATGTGATGATATTTAGTAAAGTTGTTTTGAATCCGCCCACGAAGAATTCTAAGTTGGTCCGACCAATTTTCGACAAATGGCACCACTGCCAATGAATTATATAATATGTATATTGCTATGACAGTCTATGTAGACGTATTTGATGGTGGCGAGGCAACACGCGCATGGTACAGCTAATAATCAAATAAAACTGTTTTAAGCTAGACAAAGCATGAATGGAAAATTTAAATCTTTTGTTTTTATTAAAATTAATTGTTGACCTTAAAACCATTGATACGAATACAAAAGTCTGTTATTCTCATCATTTAATATGTTTAAAATAAGTATATAAACAGTTACAATTAAAGTGGACGCGAAACAATATCAGCTATTTGAAGTCGTGAAACTCTTCGAACCATCGTATGATTGTATCGTTTCGGACCGTCCCAAATCGATGTTTATTTAATAAAATATTAAAATTAGACGATAAAATTAAAAACATACTTACTCTTGGATTGACTTTTACTTCCTTATTTTAAAATTTATATATTATATACTAAGTATATATTTTTTTTATTGAAAATATCAAAAGGGTTTTTCATAATTAATTTCAGAGTTTATACTTAATAGACAATTCGTATGAGCATTGTTCCAAAAGCGTGGACCGTAAGTTTTGTGGTCCTGTTCTTCAAAAAAAGCGATAAATCCATTATGAAAAACTGAAATGGTAGCTTTTGAGCCACGTTTACAAGTTGTTTACAAGGGGTCTTCTCGAACTGCTTAAAGTATGTAATAACAAAACGTAATTAAAAACGAAAAGTAATAACAAAAGTAAAAGTAGGACATAAAATAAAAAAGTTACTAATGAGAACTATTTGGATTTATTTAAAACGTTGGCAGTGTTTTGCCAACATTTAAAATGAATGAGATAAAGGAGATCGACTGTAGAAGTAGATTTTAAATTTGATAAAAATATTATAAATTTCATTGAATCTCACATTTACTCAAGCTAATATATCGAGCCGTAATTAATTCTTTAACATTAAATCTATTAACCGACGTTCTGCAATTAATCATCAATATTACTAGCTCCTTTTTCTATGACATGCCATCTTTTTTTCTCCAAATTATTCAAGAAATATTTTGATAAAAATATTATAAATTTCATTGAATCTCACATTTACTCAAGCTAATATATCGAGCCGTAATTAATTCTTTAACATTAAATCTATTAACCGACGTTCTGCAATTAATCATCAATATTACTAGCTCCTTTTTCTATGACATGCCATCTTTTTTTCTCCAAATTATTTAAGAAATATTCTTGGCAAGGCTTTATCTGTTTGGAAGGCTTGTTCGACAAAGCGTATCTTTGAAAATGAATGAGGGCTCCAAGCAAATCCCAAACACTAACATCAGGCCACAAAATATTAGAGAAATATAAAACTGTATTGGAGATCTGAAACATAAACGCCATAGCTACAGAACTCAGTATATTTATCCAGAAAATAATATTTCTGGGTTATAATATAGCAAACTGATAATTATTCTCAATATTACACGGCGGGGTCGATGTTGGTTTGTCCGCGTCCGTCCGTATGAACTACCTTACACTTGACCTCCGGGTGGTGCTAAGGGCGCAACAACTCTGGCAGCTGCATTGCCTTCCAGGTCTCGTAGCTTACACTTCACAGACTACAAATCGTCAAAATAAAACGCGGGAAAAGTAATATTTTACACCTCACCCGCCTTGGCTGGGCAAGGACGTTGTGCCTACGATATTATATTATAGCATTTTTTTTTATAGCATAGGAGGCAAACGAGCAGTTAGGTCACCTGATGTAAAGTGAACACCAACGCCCACAGACATCCGTAACACCAGAGGTCTAACAGATGCGTTGCCGACCTTTGAGGAAAGAATAAGCTCTTTTCTTGAAGATCCCTAGGTCGTATCGGTAACGGAAATACCAAGGGGGGCAGCAGGCAGCTGATCCATATTGAAATGGTGCGTGGGAATTTCGTTGGAATTTCGGCGCGAAGTTCTATAATGGAATTCGGCTGCAGGTATTAATCCGAACAATTCCTCAAGATGCACAGCGAGCTGACATCTCTACGCAAGGCAAGAGTATCAAGCTGGCGGGTGAGATACTGGTTATCGACGATTCGAGTCGCTCTTCGTTGTATACGGTCAAATGGAACGAGCTGATATTGCGGGGCTCCGGCCCACAGGTGAGAGTACTCCATGTGCGGTCGGACTTGCGCTTTGTAAAGTTGTAGGCGATGGGCTGGTGTGAACTGTGAAGTACTGCTTCGCCCTGCCGAGCACACCTAGCTTTTGCGACGCTAATTTAGCCTTCGCTTCCAAATGACCGCGAAACTGAAAGTTACTCAATATGTTGACGCCCAGTATTCCAATGCTAGCTGTAGGTAGCTTTACAACAAAGTCAGCAACTAAACTTGAGCCTCCGACCGGGTGCCTGGATCTACGACTGAACCTGATAAATATTGTATATTTTAGCTTTGCTTTGCTTACCTGCCACAACATAAAGTCAGAAAGCCGCACTTCACCCGACGTACGGATCAGTAAATCAGGCTGTCCTAACTCTATAGTGTGCGAGATTAAATCCTCAGTAATGTCGTCAGGAGACAGCTCTTTATTTATGACACCCTCTATGATGCTAGACGCTGCTCTAGTTATTTCATCGCGCGCTAAAAAAATAAAAGCAGTGTATTCAATTTAATCAGAATCAGTTCCTGTAGGATTTCTTTTTGTGGGCTATTTTTCCAATACCTTTCTCGACTGAGGTATAATCGGATTATCATTTTGTTCCGATTCTGACTGAATGACTGACGTCATACGGCCGAAATTCCATGCAAAATCGTTTGTTCCGCACACATTCTAATTTTTTTAGATTTTGAATTTCTTAGATCTGTTTGTAAGAATGATACTGATAAGCGTCCAGAATTCCGGATCTGACTATTTAACTTTATGACTTTATAACGCGCGTAATATGTATGTGATTTGCACAGAGCAATACACACATGATGACCGGGCTGGTGCAGGCCGCAGTGGTACCGGGCTCGGATAAGTCGAGCATGTTGCGCCGGGGGTCACGGGTTCAAATCCCGCCTTGGTCATGGATGTTTATCTATGTATTATATGTGTTTCTATAATAAAAATCTTAAATATATAAAATTTCTTAAATTTATAAAACATATAAAATATATTCCGTTGTCTAGTACCCGTAACACAAGTCCTTACGGTACTTAGCACGGGGTTAGGCTAACGTGGTGTGTAAAGTCCATAGATATTATTATTATTTATTTATGTTGGATTCAGATTACAAATTGCTCAGTTCAGTTGACACTGCTAGTGACTGCGGCTGGACGAGTCCGGACTCCGGACTAGTTCTCTGACTTTCTCGGTTCTTCTCATATGTCTTTCTTTTTCAGTTTATTCTTCAGCAGTCGTAGTAATTCATCAAATGCAGCTACCGAAATTTTATATTTATATCCCAGCTATAATCTATAGTAATCGAAAAATCAGTCAGGATCCAAAAAATAAAATTAACGGTACAATACTATATTCATTTTCTAAGTATAGGCACATTTGTCTTTAAAAATATTTTATTCATTCATCCATTTTTCCATCCAGTGGGTCTTTTCTTTTTTCCACTTTCTTCCAGTCTACTTTCGACAGCCACTCATGAAATTTTATTCCCAGGCCATTAACTCTCAATACTACACTAAAAATATTTCATACCTGTATATGCACATGCAAAATTTATGCGCATCCTTGTGTTATTTTTTGTAGCAAGCATTATTTTTGAAAAAACAGTCTGCACGTCTTTCGGCAAGAGTGTTAATCTCCCTATAGCGTAAAATCTTATGCCCTTTTCATTTAGTACGTCACTAAAATTTGAAAAATAGGAATTATTTAACATTTTAATATTCGTTTAAGTTATCTGTGTACCTACTGGCTACTGATTTATTAATTACATTTATCATGTACGTTTTGTTAAATGTTTTTGTGAATCTGCTATTTAGTTGTGGTATATGGATATGACTTTCAATCAACTTATTAGTGATATCGGGTAATCATTAGACCAACGAGGAAGTTGTCCGTTGACTGTTGTTCCGTGTGTACACGTAGGTAGTAGGATTTTATTATTTTTATAAATATCTAGATTTCATGAAACTATTTTAGACAATAGTATAATCATTTGTGCAAGTAAATACGCTAGATACATTTTGCATTTAATATAAACCTTTAATGATAAAGGAAATAGCTAAGGGAATAAGCTTCTAGACTGCCACGCTAACTAGTGGCTGAAATGTGAACCGAATGCTAGCAAATTTTCATTTGTTCGTATGATATGACTTAATTATGTCAATTTGTCATTATCATTATCATTTGCTTAATGTTTTGCTAGCACATGATTCCTAAACTGATCACTAGGTTGGCGAAAGTGTGGCCTCTATGTTTCGTGCACGTTCCCTATTCAATATTCAAAAGATATTACTAGAAAACGTAATAACAGTAATGGGGGTAGAACGGAACTGAGTTAGTGACTGACTCCACACAAATCACTACACACACACACACACGCGCCAATTACATAACGGGGAAGGCAGAGAGCGCCACACGTCATGTACTCTTTGATATTTACATATTTGTCTCGTGCCCTCCACGTCCATCCATTCATACAAACACGCTGGATGCCAGGACTCTTGACACCACCGTAAAAGATCAATCGACAATCGATTCAGTCATGGTAGGTACGTTAATCTTGGTCTTCCCCTACCTATGTCCCTCAGTCCTCACCTCACTCACATACCTACATAGATATTATACTACTACTAGGTACAGCTAGTACATAGGTGTGT
>LUGF01030368.1:155761-176345 GCA_001625245.1 Calycopis cecrops
AAAGTAATTATATCTAATTATTTATTTTTTTTATTTCATAAATCGAATGTATTATTGATTCTGAACCCAACCTGAAAATTTGACCGGTGGCCAAAAAGTAACCCTGTATAAATAAATTTTTCGGTCGAGCGTTATTAGTGCCCCGTATAATTACGTAAGATAAGGTCAACAAAAAGACGCGTGCGGCCGGGGAACGCGTGGGGTGTGAGGGGGTATATCAGCTGTCTTACAAATGTTACCTCAGTACATTAAAAACCCTTAAAAAATCATTTAAAATTAATTATAAATATTGAGTTATCTCAAGTCGTTGAACAAATGTCGTCGTAAAAGTTGCTAGCTTCCCATTGTTTTAACAAATATGAAATAACCCTCTATATACAGGCTTGATACAAGCGAGAGGCATTAAATGAAACCACATATTTAGTGCATAATTTCCAGGCTACACAACAAAAATTAGATCAATCGGGGCAATAGTTTAGCCACAGGATTTTTTTAAAGTTTATTCTCACTTCGCACACGCTGTACACCAGCTGATAGGCAGTATGGCCGGCCCTGTACGGGGTTGCCGTTCGCTGCACGCGCCGCTATAAAGTATGATTAAATATTTTCGCTATTTAACTTGTTTGAAAAAAGTAATTTCGTATACTTGTCGTAATCTTTTTTTTAATAGTTTCGGATTAACTGTAAGCACTTATAGTATATGTGGTTTAATTTAATGCCTCTCGTTTTTATCAACTTTGTATAATAATGAATAGGCCTTACCAACAGGAATTTTAGACTTGCACAATGATGCCCAAGTGTCGTCATTGCCACCATATACAGGATGTATACAAACACCATGGCCGATCCTGTCGGGCTTGAATGTGAGCATTTCTAACACCTCCTCCGTATTGGTAATTTCTCCGCAGTGTAATGTCACCTGGAGATAAATTATAGTTGGTTATTTATAACAGTAACTCATACATATATCTGTAGGGCATACATTTGTATGGTCCATACAAAGAAAATTGCTAACACCATTAAAATCAGTATCTAGAAGTATATTAAACTATCAAGTAAGCCCTAACAACAAAATCTAAAAAAATGGATCAAACTATGTAAATCAGAGAAAAATTATTTAAATTTGTTGCAGCATGTATGGGGCCATTAATCAACCGCGCGCCCTGCGCACTGCGCGTCTTCACATGTCAAGGTCTGGACTTGTTGCAACAAGTCATAATCATGATGATGAACAATCGCACAGAGTCACTCCCATAACATCACTTTAATCGAGTGTAAAACCCAACCACTGAATTTCGAAAGTAAATTGAGGTTTGGGCACCTGGCATTCGACTTACATTTGTAGGAGGACTATCTGTCTAAATGCAGGAGTAGGCGTTTCTCTCGTATTCTCTGGAATGCATTCGTAATAATACGATCATCGGCAGGACATTATTGAATGAATATTTTTCGATCAATGAGAATTGCCAAATTAGCTTTGCCGTAACAATTTCATTAAACAAATATATTAATAAACTTAGATAACTAAGTATTTTTACTACTAATACTAAAAAGTGTCTAATTTCTTAGTTGAATGTGTGAATTTTAAATTAGACTATTCTTTAGAACCCTATAACTCGACAAATAAACATCATATAAAAAAAATATTGTGTATTCACATTTTTATCTACCAGGAGTATAATAATTGACCTTAACATGAACAAATTTCAGAACCTAACTTTTTTTTCATGTCCGCTTGTTGTGAAATGCTTCTATTTCCACTTTTATTAACTAAAATTACATTTAATACGACTGGTTTCGAAAACTCATCATCAGCTATATGAAGAAGTTAGACATTATAGGGAGGATCAGTAATGATACTATTTCTGAATTTTGATAGTACATTGCAAAGACGGCATCAATATTCTGCCTCCAATGTTTTGAGAATGAGTGATATGATTTAGAGCTGTAGTGTTTATCTATATGTTGTGTGTATAGTAATTTGAGTTTCCCAAATATTACAGATCACTCAAGCCGGATGGAAATCTATTTTGTCAAATCTCAGGTCATTTATTGATGTGCTCAAAGTCTTTAAAACCATCCATACAAATAAATTGTTAATACATTTTTAGTCTTATGGTTCCAGAACATCTGTACTTATCTTAATCAATTAGCTTAGTACACCCAAATAATATAAATCAATACTAAATATAAATATAGAGAAAGATATTGTGATTAGATTTTTTTTCTGTGTTTGTAAGCACTTATTATTATATAACTCAAAATCTACTGAATGCATATTATTTTTAACAGCTTAGCATCATGTCAAAAGTATCTGTTAAAATTATCAAACTTGTACTTTCAATCCTGCATCTCTTGCTTTTGTAAGTGCTGGTATATAATCTTGAAACTTTCCAACGGCAGGGTTTCCACTGAGCTCTATTCCAACAACCACATTAGGATATTGCTCATAAAACTCTATTGCTAGATCTGTGATCGAGTGGGCTTCACTTATAGGATTAGCTCTGTTTATTGATATTATTAACCTGGATATGATAGACAGGTCAGCTGTCCTGTAAAACATTAAATTAATGTGTGTATGGTATAAGGAGTATAAAAATGTACACTATTTTTTTATAGTAGTCCTTCCAACATTCCCAAAATGCATACATTGCACAAGGCACAACAGCATACTGGTCATTTTAGTGTTACTGTGTGAGATCAGAGAGACAGAGAGAGAGATACAGAGATTTAGCCCCAGTCATGCGGGCCCAAGTAAACTGCAATACAGTTTTTGCAATGTTTCCAAAAGGTACCCTCTATTTCTATGTACCTACAACATATTTTTCTCCATGTCTCTACTGGTATATAGCCCTACTGGTAATCATCATCTTTTCTATGTATGTGATTGGAGGGATCTAGGGTTAGAATATTCTATACAACACATGTTGACCATGCTTCATAAAATAAAAAAATGTATCCAATAGCTTAAATATATACTTTAATCTAATTGGATACAAATATTTTTTAATTGCCATATTGGAACTTATATTCTTCATCACAAGATTTTACTTACATTAAGATTTAACTCAAAATTCAAGGGGTCTTCTTATAAAGATATGATTGTAAGAAAATGACTGACTTACAGCATAGTCTGGACAATATTTTGTATATACTCTCTAGATGACATATATTGTGTTTCTTTGGGTGTACTTCTCAACTCAATGTAACAACAGCCGTCATCTTGAAATTCTTTGAGGGTCAATTCGGTGGCCATTGACAATGTTTCCGGGGTACTTGTTAACGAGTGTGCGATACTAAATACTTGAAAACAGCTGGAATGGACAAACAGTCAGTATGTAATTGGTTGTAAATAAAAAATATAGCATAAGGGGCAAATGAGTATTCAAAAGATGCTCTATCAACAGTGACCACAAACATCCACAAAACAAAACTAACTGCTTAAGTGGTGCATTGAGAATTCTATTCTTTGCTATGCTTGGTGCTATGAAGTGAATTTAGGAAGCTTCTGCAGCATTGTCTAACCTCCCCCAATAGTCCACCAAATTAATCATAGAGCACCGAAAATGCGACAGCATAGTTATCACGGTATTGTGTGGGAGACAAATGAAACATAGCAAAGGCTCTCCTCTGTCATTACAGCACTCTCTTAATATATAAATATATTTCACATAGTGTGCAATTACAGTGGTAGACTTAATTTGCTGATACTTGTATAAATTTTATAGTAGCATATGTAAATTTACACACTCGGAAAGCTTTGTTGTATCTCCCGCTTCTATATGAAATTCATCCAAGAAGGCATCTGTGTTGTCACTCATTCCAGTATCAGCTAGACAACTTGACAGCTTCATCATAGTCGACTTGCTTAAAGATCCATTGAGATGAGCATGCAACTCCTAAAATGTAGTAATAATTAAATGTAAGAAACTGCAGAATTATGTATTCAATTATTATATTATGCTAGCAGCGCTATGTGGTTTCATTCACATATGTTTCGAACCTGTGGAAATTTCGAGATGAAAAATAGGTTTTGGCCAAATCTCAGACTTAATCTATATGCACACAAAATTTTATGAGAATCAGTCCAGCCGTTTCAGAGGAGTTCAATGTCACACACTGTGACATGAGTATTTTTATATATTAGACTAGCTGCACTCCGCGATTTTCGAAATTACAATCCCATGGAAAATCATTTCATGGCATCCCATAGAAACATTTTTTCGGGATAAAAACTATCCTATGTGTTAATCCATGTTACTATCTATGTGTCTGCCAAATTTCATGAAAATCAGTTCTGCAGTTTTCGCATGAAGGAGAACCAAACAAACAAACAGACTTTCGCATTTACAATATTAATAGGATAGGATATAGAGCTGTAGTAAGAGTACTATTATGTCTATGAGTTCGTATTTCCACCACTCAATGCATACATGCATTTTGAGTAGCAAATAATATAGGATATGAGCATAACAGCACAAGTTGACTGTAGATATATTTATTTTGGGACGACAAAAAGGTACTCAATTGTCAACCAGGTAAGAAATAATCTACTAGTGAAGATCAAAATGAATGTAGCAGAGTTGAAACCCAGAGGATTTACAACTTGAGGATGTGTGTAATCCCATTTCAACCTTGTTATAAAAATTTATTCATGCAGCTGTAAAATAATATAATTGCACTAACGTGTTTATAATTGACGAAATGTCTTGCAACCGGTCGTCTGTATGAAGACAGTTATGAGTGAAAAGAAAGCAAGACAAGTATGTAAGGATTGTGATATATGGCACTCTGTTCTAAAATGGCATGAAGATATTTTGTTGTGGTTGTAAATACCTTTGAATTGTAACTGTGTGCATATTACGATGGTGTTCATTAATTTATACAAAAACAGGATACACAAGTAATGAAAGCATAATTTTACCTTAACCGTTAAAAGTATATAAAATGGATTTAAGCGGATTAGGTAAAAATATATGGCACGATCTTAACGCGCTAGTCTCAGGGAGTACTGGAGTAGTCTGATTTGAAAAATTCTGTAAGTAAAGAATAACCCTTTCAGAAGATTGGATATAGGCTATATTATACCATCACGCTTCTGTATTACCAATAGAAGCTTCGCTAGATAAGCGAGTGAATCCTCGAAACGCTAAATCATAATATTTTCCACACTCACAATTTTAGGCATCTGGCGACAAAAAGTATCGAGATTCATTTTAAATTAAATTATTTTTCGTTGTTTTAAAATATAATGAAACCACAACTCTCTAAAACACTATATTTTATAAATCCGGCCTTTTCTATGCAAAACAGAATTTAATCCGTAGACAGAGATCTCTGTCTACGATCAATCTACGATTTAATCACAAACTATATAGAGATTTAATCCAAAGACTCCAAAGAGTACTATAATACTACAGGAAAAGAGAGCCCTCTCGTGTGATTTTAAGCCAAGACACTTTTGAAGCGCTAGCTACATTTTGTTGCAGGAACTAACGATGTATACCTACCTACCGCGTATACCTATACATTTTTAGTTCTTATTAAATTATTCGAGGTTCATTTAACCTTTTTTCTTAGTACCGAAATATATTGTGTTAACTTTCTTGTGGAACATCTGCAATATTTTACTAGTTAATATTTTCACATGAATATTCGTTCAGATCAAGAAAGTTAGTATAAAATATTTCGGCACTAGGAAAAAAGGTTAAATGAAACAATTGAATATAAATAAAACAACAATGTTCAATTTATTTTATTTATTTCTTATTTTTATATTTTTTTATTACTTAAGTTTTTATTATAACAATTAATGCTGCTAATTTAGTTTACATTTACATCCAAAATCGCATTATATCTGTTTTGAGACACGCAGCACAAAATAGCGTCCTTTTGCAAAATAACACAGCACAAAATAGCGTCCTTTCGCAAAATAACACAGCACAAAATAACGTCCTTTCGCAAAATAAAACAACACAAAGTAACTTCCGTCCTAGATAAGTTCAGCGGTTATAGGTTATATACTCAAAAACTATTATTTAACCACGATATGGACACACAAAACAAACAAGCGCAAACGCAAGATGCGGCGACCATTTTGTGTAGTGACTAGTGTTGCCAGAATGTCATAAAATATAGATTTCTGTAACATGATTGCCATAATAATTATTAATGCTGATTAGGTTTAGAATAAAAAGTCAAAAGATAGTTTTTATAAAATTATTATAAAAAATGTTTTAAATATTTAAGTAATCAAAATTAAAGTATATAATCATTTTTATATTTAATTTTATATTCTTCATTAAAGTTGCGATTACAGAGACATCTAACGGTACATATGAACACTAATACATAGTAAGTTTACTGCAACATGATGAAGATGGCGACTCTTTCTTTTTTTAAGTTTAGCCCTGTTCTAAGTGTCCCCCCCCTGATTTAATCACTGTTTTATAAATATATTATCTATATCTCTTTTAGTTTGTGTTTATAAAGTGAGAAACAAAGAGCATATAAAAGAGTGAGAAAGACTTAGATGAAGTAATACATCTTTTATATGCTCTTTGGTATACACGGTTTATGATTAAAAACAATTTATGGAGAAAGTTATAGGTATTTTTATTTTTTATCAGTTTACATTTTTGTAGTAATTTTATAGTTTTAAAATTTTTTACTTCTTTAGATTTTAGTTGCTTGAATGATTCCGAGTACCTGCATAAGTAGTGTACGACACCCCGTGACGAGATGGAGCGACGACACTTTTAAAGTTTGTGGCGACGACATACGCAAAGCTGTAGGCATGAAATGGCAAAGGGCAGTCAGATCGAGGGCACCGATGGCGTGCTATGGGAGATACCTAGTTCCAACAGTGGGCTGCAAGCTGATGATGATGAACGATTATGAAAGACTAAATAACTGCAAACGGCAAAATTTCTTGAGAAAGTAGATGGAGATATATGTCAAAGATGACATTCGATTTTTGACATCTGACAGTTGACACTGATTTTGTATTTTAAAAATAATGTCGAAGTAAAATTAAAATGAGAATGTAATTTTATTTATTACCATTCTAAACGTAAAATATTGAACACTGACGGGCATTTATATTGTTTATTTTTGGTTTTAATATGACTTTTATAGTGTTTTTTAAATACCTAGTTAACTAACATTTTCAAAATGAAATTACAAATTATATTTATATTTTTGTTGTCGATTACATTTGTTATCACTGAACAAAACATACCGATAGTGATAACAACTTGGAACTTTGTCAACGCTACTATTGCAGGTAAATTAAATCGGTAATATATTACCATTTTTTATCCTACTAATATTATAAATACGAAAGTTTGTATGTTTGTTTGTTACTCCTTCACGCAAAATCTGCTCAACCGATTTTCATGAAATTTGGCACACTCGTAGAGAGTAACTTGGAGTAACATATAGAATTTTTTATCCCGAAAAAATGTTCCTATGGAATGCCATGGGATGGTTTTCTATTTTCCATGGGATTAAAATTTACGCGGGTGAAACCGCAGGGCGCAGCTAGTTACATATAAATACTAATGCCATATTTCATTTTAATTTTTAAGCTTGGGATGTTTTAAAACATGGCAGACCTTCTTTGGATGCAGTCGAAATTGGAACATCTGTCTGTGAAGTGCAGCAATGTGATGGCACAGTTGGATATGGTGGTAGTCCTGATGAACACGGGGAAACCACATTAGATGCAATGCTCATGGATGGGTAATTTGTTTTATTCTAATTCAACTTTTATTTTATGGTATAGGGGGGCAAACAAGCAGTCAGAGCCATTTTCATGATACCGATGCCCATAGACATCGGCATTGAAATAAACAGATGCATTGCCCTCCTTCCTCCTCCCACCTCCATGGGCCACCACACAACTTTGATTATACTGGTTCTGCACAGCGTTCCACTTACACCTTGGCGCCAGTTTATTAATGAAGCCAATTTAATTAATATTTGATTGTGTAGAACTTGTACGAAATAATAAATGTCTATAAAATATTATGATGATTAATACAAACCATTTAGAATAAGACTACCAACATAAACAACTTACATAAATGACCAAGTTTTCATCACAGGTATTCTCAGTAAAATTGTGATGACGTTGGATACTGTTTATAGACATCAGCTCTCTTAGAGCCACAGCTCACACGCGACTTCTAGACGCGGGGACCGGCGACTGTCGCGATGCAGTCGCAGGATTTAGCGACTCTGCGACCGGCTGTAGAGAGGCGTGCGACTCTCTGCGACCGGCTGTAGAGTGACGTGCGACTCTCTGCGGCCGGCTGTAGAGAGACGTGCGACTCTCTGCGGCCGGCTGTAGAGTGACGTGCGACTCTCTGCGGCCGGCTGTAGAGAGACGTGCGACTCTCTGCGACCGGCTGTAGAGAGGCGTGCGACTCTCGCGACTGCATTTACAATATTTGACATTAATTGACATACATTAGCGTCTAAGTCGCTGCGTCTGGCGTCTTGAAGTGTGCGCCCCCCGCGTCTAGACGCTGCATTCAGCTTCTCAAAAGCGTCTAAACGCTGCCGAGTCGTGTGTGCTGTCGTCTTTAGAGATTCATTGGGACTCATTTGGTACTGGACTATTCCCTTCGAGAATTTCCCACAGTTGTTCCTTTGCCCATATACAAATGTCCCCACCCACCACTCACCATCACTTCACCCAGCTCTGCATTAAAGTCCCTCAGAAAAAACTTTGTAGTGGGTTTTTGAATTAGGAATGGCTCAGATGATATGCTCATACATTATTTTATCTACACTAATGTTGTAACATTCTACTTATGTTTTCAATACTTGACTTATAATAACTACTGTTATAACACAGACAACAAAAAACTCAATTTAAGCAATTTGACATGATGTTTTAATATCCAAATCGATATCGTAAAATCTCATTATAACACTGTGTGAGAGCGAGAGAGAGAGAGAGAGTGGTAGAGAGCCTTATGTCAAAATCCTAACAGGGCGCGCGCTCCTGATTGGCCCTGCGTGCGCTGCAGCTGCGCTCTCATTGGTTAGATTTTAATGACGGCGAGTTCGCTGTGACAATACACGTACGCATGAATTTAATGTTTAGCAATATTTTATTAATTGATTAATTGCATTAGTGAAGATAAAGTAGTGTATGCAACTGCATATAACACGGGTATTAAAACACTCGTGTTACTATTTTGAAACTCGCTTCCATCGTTTCAAATACTCACACTCGAGTTTTAATACCCTTCATTATACGACAGTTGCATAAACTACTATTTTAACATTATAAGGGAAGCAGTCAGAGCATCATGACTACCGCCGCCCATAAACATCTGCACAGAGCTATACAGATGCGTTGCTCTCCACCGGCGATTTACACGCCGCACGAAACACAAGCACAGCTGTAGATTTATGCTGGAGTCGTGTAAGCCAAGGGTTCTTACCCGGTCGTGCCGGCCCAATTCGGCTGCGTGCATTATGCATACTTTTATGTACGTACATACTTTTCATGGCATCATTTATGCACAACATCACAGCCTTTTACTAAAACGCTAATTAAAATTATTTTCTATGCATTCACTGCTCAAGGACATTGTAGCTATGTACATTGTACGTGCTTAGTATCAAATGTTATCTGTTAGTACAGAAATAATTACTAATAACTGTTAATGGCCATAACTATAGAAAATACATTTTATGTCACTTGCGGATAGTATGTAGATACAAAGTACATACATAACAAGCAAACGTAATTTATTTATTTATTTATTTAACTATGGAACACCAACAGCACACACATTTCTACAATATTGGGTTTAACATTATTTTATATTCTGATGCGTGTGCCAATAACTGGCGTACACGTCATTTACAATAATCGTGCTAAATCATGACCCAAGTATCCTAAAAATTAACAAGTAGGTATATAAATATAAAAATAAAATTATAACAGAATTAGATAAAATTTAAATAAAATTATAAAATTAAATAGAGTAAAAAAATTGAATCTGTATACAAAAGGTATTATTAAGCCGTAGAAGGTTTCTAAGTAAGATTTTTAAAATTTCAACCCCTAAGAGGGTCAAAAAAGGGTAGAAGTTTATTATCTGACGCGGTAGAAACAGCGGGAAAGCTGAAAACCAATAACAATGAGTTCTCTTGCATTACTGACAGGAGGACCATGAACGTGGGCGCCGTCGGCAACCTGCGGCGGGTGAAGCACGCGGCGTCCGTCGCGCGCCACGTGCTGGAGCACACCAGGCACTCCATCCTGGTGGGCGAGTCCGCCACGGAGTTCGCGGTGCAGATGGGCTTCCAGGAGGAGCCGCTCAGCACTCCGCACTCCAAGTCGCTCTGGCTCCAGTGGTACTTCAACAAGCACTGTCAACCTAACTTTTGGCTGGTAAATTATTTCGCTGCTACTCTTCTCGGCTTGTCGGACCACTGTCTGATTGAGTTCGGAGCCTGTCGCGCGCCGGCACGGCCACGTTTCCTTGGTTGTCGCTGGTCTGGCACTACCGGTCGGCTTTTTTTGCTTGCCACCCACAGGTACAATTTCGCTTATAGCTGGATGACTCCGACGTCATTGCTGCCTCTGTCACTGACGTTGTGCCGCACGGAATGGAGCGGTTCACACCGTTCTTTATGGTACCTATTGGTGGAAGTTCGCAGCCTCTAGTTTGCGTTTTGCTCGTGCGTTACGGAAATATAAGACGCATCGTTATTTTTGGAAGGTTTTGGCTTTTATGAATATTCTTTGCTATTTCGATGGTCAAGCGCTGTTGTAAGATTCAACACGACTTCTTCAAACCTTTGATTGCGAGAACAGTTCTAGGTTGTCTGTGTTCAGGAAACTCCTACCGGCCATAATACCTCTGAGCAAGGATCTTTATTGTACAGATCTTCGTTCTGTTTCAGCAATCTGGCAGAATCATTCGACAGACCTGGATTGATATCTGTCCCGCCACCTCCACGAATTATTTACGACATACTTCTGATACGAGATCCACGATTCGATCATATTTTTTCGAGGTTGGTGGTACATTCAGAAAAGCTTTGTCGATTGCTTGTGCATATGGTTCCCATTTTGTCTTATGTTAGTGGAATCGGCGCTTGATTGAGACTCCTAAGGGTCAAATTATCGGAACACATTCACACATGATGGGTCGGTGTTTTGTACGAGTAATCAGTGTGTATTGGGAATTTGCGTTGGAAGTAACATAGACTAGATCTGCGTTGTATCGCGCGTTTTGGATCAAAACGTTTGCATCAGTCCAAGTCATAAGCGCTTGTCCGCTCGCCGCAAGGACGCTGTAGCACGAGTAATTTTTTTTGTCCGATAAGGGGCAAATGGGAAGGTTGTATATAACTACAGCCGTCTATAGACATCCGCAAAACCCAAGGCTTTGCAGGCACGTTGCCAGCCTTGCAAAATAGTCTCTTTTCTTGAAGGTCCGAAATACCGATGGTTAAAGTACGTGTTCTGGAGTCTCAACGCCAGCGCAACGCTCTCGACCTCTGGACCGTGGATTGATGGCTATATTGTATGCTATTTGCATTCAATGTAAAAAACATGTCTATTATCAATAAAATTGTAAACAATATTTATCATTTTGATTAAGAACCTCTCCAGATTAAGTGTTT
Organism: Calycopis cecrops; assembly: GCA_001625245.1. NCBI lineage: Eukaryota > Metazoa > Arthropoda > Insecta > Lepidoptera > Lycaenidae > Calycopis > Calycopis cecrops. The sequence goes on from LUGF01030368.1 coordinate 167,420, forward strand.
TGACGAGTTGTCGAGATACTATAGCTATATATTATTACTAGCTGCGCCCTTCGGTTTTACCTGCGTAAATTTCGATCCCGTGGAAAATAGAAAATCATCCCAAGGCATCCCCTAGGAACATTTTTTCGGGATAAAAACTATCCTATGTGTTAATCCAAGTTACCCTCGATGTGTGTGCCAAATTTCATGAAAATTGGTTCGGCAGTTTCCGCGTGAAGGAGTAACAAACAAACATACAAACTTTCGCATTTATAATATTGTCTGTCCGTGTCTGTCGGCGTGTCGAGATACTAGAGCTATATATTATTATGTCGCGTCCAGATGCATCTATCACTCGCGTGTACGACGCGCGAGCTGTCGGCGTGTCGTGATACTAGAGCTATATATTATTATGTCGCGTCCAGATGCGTCTATCACTCGCGTGTACGACGCGCGAGCTGTCGGCGCGGCGTGTCGAGATACTAGAGCTATATATTATTATGTCGCGTCCAGATGCGTCTATCACTCGCGTGTACAACGCGCGAGCTGTCGGCGTGTTGAGATACTCGGGAGCGTCCTGTATGACACGCGAGTCGACTCGCGCGCAAAATGCTTACTTTTTGTCAGGCTCTTATTCTCAACGGTCAGTTGTAAACTTCAGTACGATGTTATATAACCAAATATGGTCGTTATTTGTCACAGAACGTCGTGCCCGATCCGAGTAAGTCGTGTGGGCCGTACGAGAAAATAAAAGACATAAAGTCCAAGGACAGCGACTGGGTCATGGACGCGCGCAGGTTCAACCAGTACAACCACGACACCATCGGCATGGTGGCCATAGACACGAAGGGCGACGTGGCGGCCGGCACATCCACCAACGGGGCCAAGTTCAAAATACCCGGGTAATTTGGTAAATTTTTTGGTATTCATATTTGTTATTTTAATTTTTTTGTAACAAGCGGTTGGCAATTTTAATATAACCTATTACAAATAACACATTTTTATTACAAAATATCTTTAACAACTAATAATAATTTAGTTGTCTTCGAGCTTTATCTTGCAACTCGTCGTCTTAAAATTTTCTATGGTTTAACTGTAACTGAAGCTCTCTCTCTTTCTTTCTATGTAGTAGGGGTTATCACATAGAACAAGTTTCCAGGTCATGCAGTCGTGCGCTGCGACTATCTGAAAGACGCTTATTACATCCAATTTATCAGGGGCCGACCACTAGGACAGCGATACAACTCGCGGCAGTATTTATCCCCAAAACTCGGATCCCTGCAGTACGGAGTGCGGTGCGATGAAAGCTGTTATATAATCTACTACACTTATATCCTAGACTTGTACCCCAATGTGCTATCCTTTATATTACACTACTATCTTATAAACAATTAACCTCCCGTGATCCGCGCATTCTACTCCCGTCACCGAGTCCTAACACTTGTCTTTATTATTATTATTTCGTGTTTCTTTTTTTTATAAGTGAAACAGAAGAGCCCCATAACAGTACGCTTCTTGATAAACATATATTGGGTAAACTTTGATATGTATCTTTTCTTGGCTTGTAGTTATAAGTCATTGCAACCTTGTCCTGTTTCCCGCTTTGACTGGGAAGGGAAATCGAAATTTCTTCCTACTCCTCCTATTTTATTCTGATTAAATTCGTTGCGGGCCCGAAGAGAGTTTTAGCTTTCCCTTGGGCTCCCTAAGATCATATCAAAGAGCCGGAGTAGCAGAGATGGGATTGGGTGGTGGGCCAAGCACGTAACAAAGAAACCTCTATGTGTTGACAGGAGAGTGGGTGACTCTCCGATCCCCGGAGCGGGCGCGTACGCCGACAACGCGGTGGGGGGCGCCGCGGCCACGGGGGACGGTGACATCATGCTGCGGTTCCTACCGAGGTAACGGCCTTTCAACATCTCACTACTCTGTCTTCTAGTCTTGTCAAACATTGCGGTGTTTCTAGTGCCAGTAATGCCTGAGCTATGCTGTCGCATTTTGTCTGGTTTATGAGTTTCCGGACCAGGAGGAAGGGAGAAGGCGTAGAAGGGAAGCGACCACCCTTCATAAAATTCGAGCAGGTGTCCTACAAGGCAGTATTAGGGGCCCGTTATTATATCTAATATATACCGTCGATCACCCAAGGACAAGCGATGTCCTGATAGGCACATATGCATATGATACCGTACTACTAGCAGTCGACAATACCTTGAATGAAGCCTTTACATATCATCATATCATACACATCTTTTTTAAAAACAAATGATTGCTATAACTACGCTGGAAGATGTACGGTTGATCGATCGGAAGTCAGAACTAACGCTTAAAAACAAGCTACTTTTGTACAAAAGCTACACTGAAGCCCATATGGAATTTATGGTTTGTAATTATGAGGAACTGAAGCAGTACTCGAATCTTGAAATCCTGCAATGTTTTGTCTAAAACCATTCGATTGATCACGAATGCCTCCTGGTACATAAATAACAAAAACAAATGGATAATGCCCGTCTCCTTCAGTTTCGTGGCGGTGGAGGAGATGCGGCGCGGCGCCGCCCCGGCGGCTGCGGCGCGCACAGCCATCTCGCGCGTGGTGGCGCACCACCCGCACTTCATGGGCGCCGTGGTGGCGCTGCGCAGCGACGGCCGCTACGGCGCCGCGTGCCACGGGCTCGGCGACGAGCCCTTCCCCTTCGTCGTGCAGGACCCCACCATGGCCAAATACAAAGTAGTCCACGTCAACTGCTCCTATCCCTTCCAGGTGGACTCCAAGAACTAAATGGCATTCACCTTCGAATGTATCTCCCGTGAGGGACATTCGAGGGATTCTTATCCTCAAGGGGTAACTACAGGGCAGCAAGTCGGCCTGGGCTAGAGGGGGCCCCAGTCAGGGAATAGTGCTCACAGGTGGAACATTTACTGGCTAGCTTTCTCTACATCGGGAGACAGGGAGCCAATACGAATTGACCTCTGGCCACGTATTAGCATATTAACTCTAGTATTAAAACTTTTGTATCAATGTAACGTTTCATAGTTCCTCAATACTGTATGTATATCTGGATGAAAAAATCACAGGAAAACAATATTTTTTGGCCAAAAAATAATAAATTGGGAAGATTTTCTGTTTTATTTTATTCCAATCGTATGTATTTTGTAAAAAATAAATCAAAATTTTTAAACAAATTTTATTTTAAAAACAAATTAGAACTGAAAAATTATGGATTTATATTTATTTTATTTTTAATTTGCTAGTGATTTTATAAGAGGCTATCTAGTGTAGTATTAGAGCCGAATTGTACCGGCCAGGAGGTACCTCTGACCTCTCGCTCACATGATACCGTTCCGATTTTAGAGAGGAGGAGGGAAAGGAGGCAAGAGCATTACAATTAAGCATATTCTTTGGGCATCGGTAATCGTTAAAAGTCTTCAACTTATAGTATAGAAACTGTCCCTACAATTATGCGTTAACCCTATAGGGGCTAAATTAAAAATAATGACAAGACGAATAATAACAATTTGATTCGGAGTGTTTGAAACCAGAATGGATGATACTTTGGAAACGACGACAAAACAAGAAGCATTGCTATGAACTACGTCGGAAACCTAGTCTTGGGTTTATGGTGACCTCGCTCTCTCCCGCAGATGTGAGATATGCATCCCGATATGAGTTTTCAGAAATTGAAATCGAATCCCTACAAATTTTGTAATTTAACTAATATCATGGGAGTGGGACCCCGAAGTTCCTTCTCCCCCGACTCTAACATCAGGGGCTGCTCGCGCGTGATAGCTAACTATCCTATACACCAACATCCGCCTTTGGTTCATGAAGAGAATCAGGACCGGATGGGTTGTGCAGTAAGTAAGAGGGAGTACCCTAAGCTACGGCCTACGCATAACCGGGAGGCGTCTCTAGCTCACTTATAGATACCGCTTTAAAAGTGATAGCTATGTTTTTTTATGGTATAGGAGGGAAACGAGCAGTCGGAGCCATTTTTAATACTACCGACGCCTATAGACATCCGCATAGAGGCTATACAGATGCGCTCCCGCCCACCAGCATGGGCCACCGGCTACTTACGCACAGCACGAAACGCGATAACGCAGCTGTCACTTTACGCCGGTCTCGCTTAAGCGAGAGGTACCTCCCCGGTTGTGCCGGCCCGATTCGGTTGCAAGCAAGCATGCAGTGTGGCACTACCTCTTACTAGTTGTTGCTTTCCTGTGGTTTGCAATAGTTGTCCATTAGAGGGGATGAGGTAAAGGATGGCATCGCATCTGTATAACTATTGACAATGCGAATGTCCATTGGCGTCGATAGTCACTTATGGCTCTGAATGGTACTTAAAAATAATAAGTATGGTTCTCAATACTAGATAAAGTAGGTATTTATAATATAGCTAATTAAGGTTATTAAACATAATGTAAGTATTTGCAACTATAAGAGCTATAGGAAGACCCCAACGATACAAACTCAGCGGTTTTTTCGCCAGTTTTTCATAGATCTGAAAATAAAGGTTAACCGAACTTTCAAATAATTCAAGATTTATTTAAATTTGAAATATTTTTTTTTATGCAACCGGATTAAATTATTTTATATTGAAAGTAAATAACGTTTATTACGTATTTTTTTAAGTTGTTGGTCTCTGTTGGCTGTATGGCACAGAGTATAATTTATCATCTGTATGGGTAACTGAACTTCTGTCAAACTTAAAACCCAAAAGGGATTAAAACTTGTTGACATTAAATCGATGAACATATCGATTTTTTTCTACTTTTACAATCGGTTATTCCGATTCTATTTTCCTCCAATAGCTTATTGAAGTTATACATCTTTAGTATGACTTCTCACTTTTTATACTTATGAATTCGGAAAGCTAAAAGGTAGAGTCTGTTTGCATATACATCTTAAAATGTACGATAGGTACATTATTATTATCAGATTACATCCCATCCATCCCATCCCAAGAAGAAGGGCAACACTTTTGTAAAACAATTGTTGAGAAGTTTAAAGGCATCGGTAGTTAAGAATAGGTTCCAATTACTAGATTATCTCTACTATTATTATAAAAAAACATTTAGACGATTAGTTTACCACGGTCATCCGACCTGGAGTATGTAATAATTTGGTCATTGAAATAGTTAAATATTATAAATATATTTATTATTATAAATACTATAAATGAAAAATTTATAGATAATGAAAATAATTTAAATAGATCGATTTGATGATACATCGATTTAAATCCAATAGTCATTTACCCATCCCTACGGCTTCCTTGCGCCATATTCAAATCGTCATTGACATCAGCCATTTTGAGTTTGACCGTCATTCTCATCTGACGATTCACGTAAGTGTTTTCCATAATTTTGCTCCGATTTTGATGTAAGAATTTCCACAATAATTTGAAGCTGTGTTCATATTTTATGGATAATTATTTATAGTTCCATAAATATGAATTCAACAATAATTTGTATTAAATTATAACAAGTATTTAGTATAACCTTTACAACAACCACGTGTCGTTATTTTATTCTGTGATGAAACAAACTTTAATTCATTTGCGGTATCCTACCATAGTGGTTACACAGTGATGGCCAAAATGCGTCTGATTTTTTAAATTCCTATAGATTTTTTAAATTTTCACGTCACAATTGTTACAAAAGATGTTTAAATTTACAGAATGGCGGACGCAGCTCCAGCCGGTGGACGAGGCGGTTTCCGCGGTGGTTTTGGTGCACGTGGTGGCGATAGAGGCCGCGGGGGCTTGAGAGGACGTGGCCGCGGCAGGGGCCGTGGACGCGGGCGCGGCAAGGAAGACCAGAAGGAATGGGTGCCCGTTACCAAATTGGGCCGTTTAGTGCGCGAGGGAAAGATCGACAAGCTGGAGAGCATCTATCTATTCTCTCTGCCCATCAAAGAGTTCGAAATCATCGACTTCTTCCTCGGCGCTTCGCTCAACGATGAAGTCCTGAAAATCATGCCCGTCCAGAAACAGACGCGTGCCGGTCAGCGTACCCGCTTCAAGGCGTTCGTCGCTATCGGCGACAACAACGGCCACATCGGTCTCGGCGTCAAGTGCAGCAAGGAAGTGGCCACTGCTATCAGAGGAGCGATCATCCTGGCCAAGCTGTCTGTGCTGCCGGTCCGCAGAGGTTACTGGGGTAACAAAATCGGAAAGCCCCACACAGTGCCTTGCAAGGTGAGTTCATTTATTTACTACCTACTTTGTCAAATCAAACATTCATTAACATTCAAAACTTGATATCAACACTGTAGTGTGATAATAATTAAGAGTGATTTGTATGATATTCTAGTTCCATAATTAAATTGTTATTTAAAGTACATTTATAACACCATGATTAGTAAATTCAAAACCATGATCTTTTTTTATGATGAAAACTGATTAATCATTTCATTCGTGGTATCTACTGAGGTTAAAACCTTTGAAGCTCAGATACGTCTGATTTTATAAATTCCGAAGAAACTAATACTATTTTATGAGTGAAAATCTATAGTAGTTGTTCTCTATTTTCAGGTTACTGGAAAATGTGGTTCGGTTACTGTGCGTCTAATCCCAGCCCCACGTGGTACTGGTATTGTGTCTGCTCCCGTACCTAAGAAGCTGCTTCAGATGGCTGGTGTACAAGACTGCTACACTTCTGCCAGAGGTTCAACTGGTACACTTGGCAATTTCGCTAAGGCTACCTATGCTGCTATTGCCAAGACCTATGCCTACTTGACCCCCGACTTGTGGAGAGACATCCCACTGACCAAGTCACCCTACTCTGAATTCAAAGTTTAATTCAATATGAATAAAGATTAATACAATCTTTTATGTTTCTTTTTATTTTTTGCATTTAGTAGAAAGTTCTTATAAAATAAACCTGTGATTTAACAGTGAAAAAGATTCCCTAGTACTGATTGGATTCTTACCCTATTTTGTAATACAATAAAATAGATATAAATAATAAACAAACTAATTGATTGATTGTTAGTTGTATTTAATGTTGCAAAAAATAATATAAAACCACTGGCAAGTTTCACTTGAATGAGCAGTTTTTGTGTGATATAGAATTTTTCGTTCAAAAACTGCAAGGAATTGTGAGGAGCACTGCACAGTACCATTTCAATGGGCCACCTAAGCTTTCTAAACCATGAAACTCCAATATCGTGATCATACTGATACACATATGAATGAAAGCTCCTCGGGCTGGTTTTGACTGCAATGCAGTAATTACACTCTAATTCAAAATAAATAGGTAGGTAGGTACCTATCTATCTATCTTTTGAATCGCCTGTGATTTCTCAGTAGAAGTAAAATGATTTTTTCTACCATCATCATGAAAATTATGTAATTATGGGTAGGTAGATATGCAGAGAATTGCAAATATAAGTGCTATCTATTGTGAGCTGTCAGAAGTGCGAAAGAATGCCATTAGCCTCACCATAAGTTTATGACTTATGGCCTTGTCATATTTTATACCTATTGTTGTACACTGAAGTGACATATTATCTTACACCTAATTGGTGAAACACTATGCTGATTTTCGGAAATACGTTGCGTGCATGGGGGGCAAGTAATTATAAGGTGTTCTAAAATTTTCTTAAGTATTGTTAGTACTCTTCACTGCATACTAGGTATATACTCTAGCGTAAAGCCATCCAGGTATCTCGGATAAAGGAAGTTTACTGTATCCTTCTTTGGGGCTTTATAATTTTTTATAAAAATATTTCAAAATGTGTGACAGTGAATAAATCTCTAAATAGTAATTGCTTTTCCTGAAAATAAATATATTTTTTCAAATAAATATGGTTACAAAAAACAGTTGAATGTTGCTTATGATTTATTAAATTCTTTCACTTCTTTTTCAAATAAATCTATTGTATGATCACAGACATTTTGTAAATCTCGAAGTCCCCTTTTCAAAACATCAAGAGCTGGTGTTTCGTGAGTTTGTATTCTAAAGTGCATTTTTGATTCAGCCGGATGTGGCACTGTGTAGCCACAAAATTGTACATCTTCACTGTAAATAGAGCAAAGATAAAATTAAGAAATTTAACTGAATAAGCCTGATATCAGTTGATTTTAAATAAATGATCTCTAATGTCCTAATTTAAATATAAGGTTTACAACTCCTAGTGATGTCACAATTTTGGATATAGATAGACGATGAAACTTTATTTGGAATTACAAACTGCACAATCAACATCAAAAATCAAAAATTCATCAAAAATTTACAGCACAAACTAACTAACTAATCTGAACACAACAATTTTAGGTCTTTTCAGATGTAGATTATGAGATGTGTCCAATTCTGTTTACATCATCATATGCTTCAGTACATAATTGCCTAATGTAGTATAATTATATAATATACTTTCAGTTTTACAAATCGTCAAATCAACAAAAAAAAATACTTACTATCTACTAATAATACATTTAAGAGAATTCCCTAATGTGTGACTTTCATCTTGAAATACATATGTGCGGCAGGTGCCGGATTCTTCATCACCAGGTAACTGGAATGAACAAGAAAACAAAACATTATAGGAAAATAATAAAAACTTTATAAATTACTAACTTGTATACTAATTAGTACACAAGTATGAAAAAAAATATTCCTAACCTCTGATATTTTCATAGTGTGTATTTATATATTTTATGAACTCCTTTGAAAGGAAAGCCCAATAATAGGGAGTTAGTCCAATGAGACTATTTTAACTACGTTTGCTTAGTTACAAATTAAAATCAATAATAGAAAATACCGAATGGATATTTTCACAAACTATATTTTTAAACACTGCACCAGGGGGGAGACAGTGTCATACATATTATAGGTGACAATTTTTCGCAGCGCCATCACTTTTTCCGCTCGCGTAAACTTATAAGCACGTAGTACCCAATCGAGCTACAGATGGCGCTTTAGCTAAATCGATAATAATTGCAAA
>LUGF01030368.1:177553-189109 GCA_001625245.1 Calycopis cecrops
CACCCGCCAGTGGTGGAAGGGGGGTCCGGGCCCCCCAGTCAAGATAGCTCATAGAGCTCTTCAAGCTCATGAGTCATGACCCGTGTCGGCCACTTTTTAGCTGCCGCGCGCGAGCTGCTCCCCTCCGTTAAAGGTGGGGAGCTGAGGACACCCGCTGTCCTCGGCCATGATAATAATAGTTTACCTATTAATTCGTAATAAGTTCGGTTTGCCTTCTCACATTCGTCTGGGAAAGAAGGGGGGGTCTGTCCCCCTATCGACCATAAACAGAGGCTCGAGTTGTTATCACTCGCCTCTCATAGCGATGAAGCTGCCCTAGGCATTTTGCCTGCTTTAGCGTATTGTCTATCTAAAAAAAAAAAAAAAAAAATAAGACATAAGCTTCTAGAATACTTTTATCTATAAAGTCGAAATTCGAATGTTTATATTTTAAGCATTTCACAAAAAATTAATTATGCCAAGATTTCTCTATATAGTTTGTGGCCAAGATAGATATTATACGGTCTACTTCTTTTCGTTCGTACATTACATAATATGAAAATTAAAGATTAAGAGTTGATGTTGATTGGAGTTGAGTTGACCAAAAAGTGATTTTTTAAATCGATATAAAGATTAACTATCCAAAAATCTATTTAAGTTATTTTAATAAACATTAATTTATAGCAATGTCGCAAAAAACTTTAAAATTAATTAATGAATGTCTATTACTTTTGTTACGTACTTGAATAAAGACAGTGGCGTAAAAATAAGGTTTCCCGAGTCTCAATTAATTTCCTTTCTCACGTTTCATGTCATGATGAATTGTTTTTTTTTTTAATTTTTATTTATTTGGAAAATCAACAGCTTTATGACTTTTTTTTGGCAACGCAGGGGAATGCCTTTACGCCTGCTACGCAAGGGTCCGAGTAGCTCAACCAGGTACCGTGTCGGGCTCGACAACTGGGTTGCCCCAACCGGTTAAACCCCTACAGGGGCCTTCAACCGCTATAATTGGAGGGTCACGGATCTACAAACAACATGATCCCTCCAGCGACAGGCTGGCCTTGGTGAAAAGGCCAGACTCATCTTTTTTGGGGACTGTCCGGCTGCCTTTGAACAGTCCTTATTCCAAGTCGGAACCCTGCAATGGATACAGGTTCCCATCCTTTCCCAATGCTCCAACAGAGCACATCACTCCGGTCGTCCGAATCCACGCCGCAATCTGCTGCTTCAGAGGCACTCGTGGAGGGCTTCCGACTTTGGCTGGTCCCATCCTCTGGAAGACGGACCTACCATTAAACGGCCGCAGAGGACAGGGAGGACGGCAACGACACATCGCATCTCCTCTTCCTCTGCGGCCCTACCGCCAACACATCCGACAAACAGCACCCCCGTTCGGTTGACGGAGATAGAGTAATAGCTCCTCCTGCGACCCCTCCTCCATGGACTCAGTCAGAGTGGGCCTATGGGCAAGCCCACTCGGAGCGTCCCCTCCTGGGATCCCTCATGGCTTCACCGTGGTGGTTCAGCCACGGTTACTAGGCCCCCGTCCCCAGCCGTATCCGTCGAGGGGGATGACCTCATAGTCTATATTAGCATTAAATAACATTAATAATACATTAAATATACATATATTAACAGCTAACTTGTCTTAAGTTCATATCTGCCTACTTATTTCGAACATATGTTAGTTATATGTACATGAAAGCGAGAGGCACTAAATGAAATCACATAATAAATGTCTCATATCTAGGCTATACAACAAAAATCAGATCAATCGGAGCAATGGTTTAGCCACAGAAATTTTTTAAAGCTTTTTCTCACAACTTGTGAGGTTGCTGCTCGCTGTCACCGCCAACACAAAGCATGTTTACATTTTTTCGCTATTTGACTTCTTTGAAAAAAGTATTTTTTTTAATAGTTTCGTATTACCAGAAGGCACTTATAGTATACGTAGTCTTGCTCGCTTTTATCAACTTTGCACACTGCATACAGCCGAATTGGCCAGGTACGATCGGGAAGGAACCTCTCGGCTCTCCCTTACATGAGACCGGCGTAAAGTGACAGCTGTGCTGTCGCGTCCCGTGCGGTGTGTAAGTAGCCGGTGGCCCGGGGAGGTTGGAGGAGAAAGGAGGGCAGCAAAACTGTATAGCCTCTATGCGCATGTCTAAAGAAATCGGTGGTCAAGAAATTGGCTGCTCGTTGGCCTCCCTACACCACAAAACAAATCGAACTTCACGTCAAAATTGTAATTTTCACGGGCACCATCTAGATACTTGGTGTACCGAAGTCCACCACTGTGCGCTTTAAACGCAACTACTTCATCAGTTGCCGCTCTCGGTGTTTCCGAACCGATATGACTACAGGAATCTGCAAAACCCCTGGCATTGTCTGTGGGTGTTGGAAATCTGCTTCATCTTGGTGACCCGATTGCTCGTTTGCCCCATATACTATAACAAAATTGCTCGTATAACAAAATATACAAATAGTATGTTTCCTGTTGCCATGACTAAATGATAGAAGAATTTTATGTGAACTGTAACAGAAACCGATAGTGCTTTTATTAAAGGGTACTTTTACATCTATTAAAAGCTAATTACCTACGGAGTGGCCGACGTGAGTTGCCACGTGTATACACAGTTTTATGAACCCCTGTCCCGACGCGACGTGACCATCGATCGCAGCCGCCACGTGTTACAGCTGATAACATCGGCAATTACTAGCGACCCTGATGCTTATCAATCAACTTTTGAGCTTTACAAATCTGGTTTGAAACTATTATTAACTCTAGTATGGCTCCAGGTTAGTTCGATGTTTCACTTCGTAAATTTATGCTGGTATAGTAGGTAAATCAAATACAACCAAAGTTTATCACACACACAAACACATACAGTTACGCTAGACCGTGACATTTGTACTTTTATTTAAGAATCTATTTAGGAATCTAGATTCCTTACATATCAAAAATAAATTGTGAAGATTAATAATATCGTTTAGCAATACCTAGTTAATTTCGCCTTGTTCGATGTAGTATGTACATTTTAGGTTGGCTAGTAGATTATCCTGAACTCGCGGGTGACAAGGAAGGAAGTTCCTACATCAAGTGATAGTGTAATGACCGAGCCGCAGCCCGCCGCCTGTTGCCAAGCCGCTCAGCAGTTCTCCAGGACAACCACTCTACATGGCTTCAAATATTTGAACTCTAAATACTTTTTAGATCGGTGAGTACAAAAAACTTCATGAGTTCGATAAACCCTTATGGACATTTATATACGCAACACTAGCGCCACCACTCTCACGTTTATTGACCGAGTCGGCAGCGACATGAGAACAGAACTATAGCTGTGGTATCCGGACAGGTGGTGGTGGCTGGCATGCTGCGGCGCGTCCGCATGCTGCGCCGGCGTGCTGTGCGCCGTGCTGTGGGCGCGCTTCCTGCAGGTGCCGGCGCTTCTCACGCTGCGCGAGATGCGCGCGTCCACTCACGAGGCGATGCCACTTGTCGGCATCTGCCCATCAACTGCCACCATTTCTCAGCTATTCAAGCAGCGATTGTAATTATTTGCGTATATTATGGGTAATATTAAGGTATTCGCACATTATACCAACTCGACGCAGACTTCACTCCAACAATTAAGTAGAACATTGTAAGTTGTTAATGGGTGGACCACGCATCGTACCTACGTGGTTCGTATACTTTCAACTTACAAAGTTAACTAACTCACTCTTAAATAAATAGCAGTGCGAGTCGGACACACACACCGAGGGCTCCGTCCTAACGAAAGGTATAGGTGTCTGCGACATTTTCCCAGAAAATAAAACAACAAAATCAAAAAGGGTTCCGTTTTTTGCCATTTCGCTACGGAACCCTAAAACACAACATAAAACTTGACCGCCATATATCGAGATGAGTTAGAGATTACTTGAAGTGGAGTTGGCGTCGAGTCGTTAAAATTTGCGAATAACTTTAACCTATTTATTTATTTATTTCATTTATCAATGTAGGTATGTACCTACATAGTAACTTATTTACTAAATTAGGATACTACACGGCATACTGTCATACTTTCCAAATCTCTTATCAATAAGTATTCAACTAGGTTGTACAAGCTTTTCCAATCTTTGGCGCTATGTTTACCATAACCTCATCTAAAGATGGTAGGTATAAACAAAGTCGGTGCTTTGTGTTTGAATCACAGATTTCTGATCCGAACGATAACCAATCGAAAACCATAATTAAAAGAGCTGTGGTTTTTTTGATGCGCTTCTAAAATACTGTATTAATATTTTCCATTTAGATCAATAAACAAAAGCGACGAGGCGAGGCTTCCGGAAATTCTCGACCACGTGCTAAGGAGAAAGTTCGCGACGGAGGAGCAGCTCGCCGTCTTAGAGGACGTGCTGAGGAACAATAACGTGACGCTGGTGGCGGCGCTGACGGCCGTGACGCCTCCCTGTCACACGCTGGTCCGGAACTGCCGCTGGCAGGCCATGGCCGTGCCGTGCAGCGTGCTCTTCGAACAGCGGCTCACACAGTGGGGCCCGTGCTGTCTATCGAACATTTCTGCGTAACTATTTTCTCAATCGATCGTTCTCTAGAAGCGAAATTTACAAATGGTTATTTTACTAACGTATGGCTAATGCATGGAAATCTCTAACGGTGTCAATGTTTTCTATAACCTGCGACTTTGGAGTATTTGAATCAAGAGTGAACGCTTGTCTAATGTTAATATAATATATAATGTTATATTTTTTTTCAATAACTTCATTTTGACCTGACGCCTAACAATTGTTTTATCTAAATTCTCAATGGTAAAAACTGAAATCAGAGATGCCGTGCCTGAAACTATTCCGATGCTAGGTTTTGAGTAATCATTACACAACAGATTGAATGAAATCTGTCTTTTTAGGCGAGGGCATTTAGCCCTCGTGGCTCGACCTCGGTTTCCAGTCGAATGTCCTTTACTGAAACCAATGGGTGGTCGCTGATTAGCTGGTGGTTCTCTATATAAATAAGATCAACTGCATCCTCTCTGGTGTAAGCACACTCTCCAGCATGCAGCCTAAGGGAGTAGTTCACACCTTGGGAACGAGACGTGCGATGTATCTATCGGAGACAATGTATGCGTTTCATTTAACTTTGAAAAGAATGCAACATGACACTACCTCATGTAGCTGAATATTCCTCTGACGGCATAAAACTCTCTACCACAGCTGTCGCAAGCGTATCTTCAGTTAGAAAGCGAGCTATGCTGTTATTATACTTATATCACCTAAAATATAAAGCGTTGATGTGTGAAAAACCATCACCTTCAAAGATTGATCGATTGATTTCATAATTACAAATAATTAACTCGAATACGGGACACGAGACATTCTTGCACGTACTATCAAATACACAGGTATCTAACACGCTGATTACTGTATAAACATGCTAGGAAACACGTCACTTGTTAACAGTTACATATAGTTTTCTTACTAGGTGCTATACAGTAGACTATGAGTATAATACTCACAAACGACACGTAATGACGTAACGTAACAACATAGCCATTACTTATAATCTACACGTATAATAAAATCGTAAGAAAGACAAAACTGTACATTGAATATTTTTTTTTAAACAATACTTGGGGCGTGATCTACTATCAATATCGAGGCCTGCGCAGACGAGGGATTTTAGTTCGATTACTTTTTGTCCGCTAAAATAGAACGCTTACAACTGTATGGAGTAAAGCAAACGAGGGATTAAAAATCTTGCGTAAAAAGTCCCCCGAATAACCGAGGACAGCATGTCCTACGACGGACCGGATAAAAGAACGCGGGAGTCCCCGAAAGAAATAGAACTCTAGTGACTAAGCGAAGCAACGCACACAGAGGACTTTAGTTCGCTTTGCGCTCTCGAGAGTGAGGCACGTTCCGGGCAGCAAATGATCACACACCGTGTGCGTTGAGTACGCAGTAAATCCGCGGAGGACTTTTTATTCGCGGAGCGTACTTTTTTCTCCGCCGCGGACAAAAATCCCTCGTCAGCAACTTTTGACCCTGTAGCTAAGCCACTGGACTGATGTATGTTTTTAGTGATTAACTGACACTACCAAAATGAAATGCCCTCTGCATTACAGCAGATGGTGTGAAATGTTTTACATTTTCAGAGTAGACCTAGTGCCGCCGCTGTATACGCGGCTGTCCTTCACTCGGACCATGAGCGTCGGGCTGCAGTGCTCCGCGACAGACCGGCCCGTGCTGCACGGCTGCGAGGTGATTTTTATTGCTCTGAATATCATCAATGACCTCGAGAGACTGAAGTTTAGGCCCACGATAATATTGAAATACCCTCAAATATAGGGAAAATGTGCATACTAATTTTTAAAACATTAAATATACATGCTCTAATTTTATCGATAGATGGCGCTAATTTAGCTAATGAATAAGTTAATAGAAATTAGAAGACGGCAGTCAGAATAATAACGTTGTCGGGGAGCCAGCGCATATTAACATCTCCGAATTCCTCGTTGCAGCAGCAATCACAAAGTGCCTGTGGCACTGCAGTCCCTTGGCTATGCGAAGTCAGAACTCAGAGCTCGTTTTGCTGGCTGTATATTATAATTTGTTGTAGCAGCCCAGTATTTCGTATTCCGAATCTTTTGACGCGACAAAATGATGCGTCATCAAAGGATCGCAAATAGCCCTTTATTGGCTGCTCAAAAATCTCTGCCGCCGCAATCTGGCTGCGGATCTGGCCTATTACGCGGGGAGTCTGAAAGTATTATCTCTATATGTATAAAATTCTCGTGTTACAAATTACAATGTTAGCCACCATTCTCCTCCGAAACGGTTGCACCGATTCTCATGAAATTTTGTGTGCATATCGGGTAGATCTGAGAATCGGCCAACATTTACTTTTCATCTCGATATTTTCACAGGATCGAAGCTTACGCGGGTGAAACAGTGGTGCTAGTAATTATTATAGGTACAATATTCTCCTTTTGTAGTTTTTCACTAAATACTCCGGCGAGGGCTGGTCGGACGTGCTGTCGACGCCGCTGTCGCCGGGCTACAGCTACGGCGCGCAGCTCTCATTCACGAGCGTGCTGGACGGAGACCCCAACAAGTTGGTCGACGACACGTGCGTGTCCGCCGACCAATACGATATGAACCAATGTTTGGTAGGACCTATATTTTTATAATAGGTATTATTCACGATTCATAAGATTTTGAGCAGCAGGAGAACGTCGTCTTTGTGTTCATTGTAAGAGGCCTGTCCAGCATTACACCAATAAATACCAAGGACGAAGATGATGAAGAAGAGTAGTTTTTGGACCAATCACAATTAGTTAGTACCTATGTACCTAGTAAGCCCAATTTTAATAAGGACTTGCGATATGGGTAGTAGACAATGAAAATATTACTTATATTCATTTTAAATTTGTATACAATAATGTAGAGTCGAGAGATGAAGTGCAAGTGACTGCCAAGCACTAACCCCAAAGAAATTGTTTAACCTTGTAACGAGTTGTCTTTTTAATTACAGTTCAAATGTAGAGAAAACTTTTGTGGCTGCGCACACCCGCTGAAGAGGAATCAGGAGCATAACACACAGCAAGAAGACCTCCCCGAGTGTCCCCTCACCAAACTCAATTGCTTTAAATCGTTTGACAAAAGTAATTAATTACCATTGTAGAAATTTATCTTTTGTGCTAAGGACTGGAGATTGGAGAATGCCTTTATATACTCCCGCAGGTTAGGGTAAACCTGGAGAGTATGTGGGACTTCAAAGCTTAAAGACATCTCTCCCTACAGACTATGCCACAGAGTTGTTCCTCCTCATATGCCGATGGCATACAACCACAACTCCACCAGCAATGAGTTAGGTGCGACTCTCCTTACTACGTTTCGATGCGTTGGACCACGCGGCGCACCAGACTGCGGGTCTCATGCAATAGGCGACGAGCTGACGACTCCTAGTTGTCACCCTTTTCTGACTAACGAGACAAGTTGCGGCGCCTACGTCTTCAAACTAGAAATGTACTTTAAAAAATTGTTCTTTTTTTGTAAATATTATGATATTTTTATTATATTACAGACAAAGATGCATGCAAATGTCTACCATCTTGTAAAAGGGTAGTGTCTGCCCTAGCCTTGGAGGCCAGCAGAATGATCACATTGAACAACACTATAGACGATTTATTGTAAGTACCAACCTACTAAGTAATGTGCAACACACGAACATATTGGGGAAGAAATTTAAGATAATATTTATCATCAATAGTGGTACATATATCCAAGAAAATAATATATTACCTATTTATCTATATTAATATTATAAAAAGGAAAGATTTGTTTGTGTGTGTTTGTATGTAATGAATAGGCTCCGAAAGTACTGGACCGATTGGTCCATGGTAAAATGCTTCATTCCCATGGGAAAACGGGTAAATTTCTAAGAGGCTGAACCCACTGGCTTAAAATTTTATATGGGTATTTCAATGGTTTCCTGGATGCTTGATGAAAATACAATTGGATCCGGTAAGTGGTGCTGCTATCAGTATGTACCTAAACTACTAAATGCCTTGACCGATTAGGTTGAAATTTTGTATGTGTACTTTCATTGTTTCGATTCTATACATATAAAAATGAATGTTTGTCTGTATGTCCTTTCTAGAATCGTGATGATCTTTAGTAAAGTTGTTATTAATGCGCCCACGAAGGTTTCTATGTTGGTAAGACCTATTTTCGAAAGATAGCGCCACTGTTCTATTGAATATTCCAATGAATTTTATACATTGCTGTGAGTCTATGCGGACGTATCTGTTGGTGGCGTAGCAACGCGCGCACGGTACAGCTAGTTCATTATAATCCACACACACATCTGTGATGTTCTTATTTTTTTTAGCTTTGGGTTGAATGAGTCTACGAGTACAGTTCTCAATGTGATTGTTAGAATAAAGGGTTCCAAGATATTTGTCGTCAACCCGACAGAAACGTGGATCACTTTACTTTGTAAGTAATTATCATTTCTTATTTGGTAAATATAAATCTAAATGCACCTATAGGTAGGTGAACCACCTGTAGGTATATTGATTAATAAATCAATAAATAAAAAAAAAAATGAAAGGTTCTTCCCACCTGCAGCCTTCAACACGTACCTAAGTAGGTACCTAGGTACAAAATTCCGGTGCATACAAACTAGAGATGCGCCGAATAACCGAATAGTATTCGGTTCAAATTATACCGTTCCGAATATTCGGCCGAATTATTCGGTTTACCAATTCATGGTTTGTCGCCCGCACATACCTTTCTGCTGTCACTTTACCAATCTCATGTGCCACTTTGGAGTTTTTACAAAGAACTTCAACGAATGCTATCATTATGAAAGATCTTAAAAACCCTAATCGCCGTGGATTTGGACAGCTATGCAGCTGAAAGTCTTTCACTTAGAACTCAAAGCTCTTTTGTTTGGTGGGCAAAGCATAAGTCTTAATATGCATATTTAACTAATTTAGCCAGAGTGTTTCTGAGTGCTCCTGGAAATAGGTACTTACTTATAGCGAACGATTATTTTCGGAGGCAACCTTTATGAAGAAAACGCAATAAACTATTACCAGAGAGGGTCGAGAGCTTGGTGTTTCTGCACCATAATTCCCCATTAATTAATTATAAATAAAATATCTTATAGCTTTATTCAACACATTCTTTTTGGGAGTTTTTTTGGCCTATTTAAGATAAATCTTACATAGGAGGGTGTTTTATGTTTAAACTCTACACTGTGTAGGCCTATAAATTTCAAATACCCCAAACCGAATATGTTCGGCACCAAAACCGAATATTCGGCCGAATACGAATACTGAAAAAAATGCCGAATACACCGAATAACAAACCGAATATTCGGCGCATCTCTAATACAAACCAACCGAATATCTAGCTATTCTTTATCTAGGTATTTATCATTTCACGCAAAAACTAAAGAAGGAATTTAAATAAACACCATTTCGAAGCTTTTATGTAGTTTTATATTATTTATGTTTCGCCGCCCGCTAGCTTCACTTTCAAATTTGTGTGTGCACCTAATATTTACTAGAGTAATTAAAACGATATTTATTATTTCCTTGGCTTTTTGTCTAGACTTATCATTATTGAAAATGCCATTATTTGCATGCATTGAACACAGCAACAATAGGAAACTTACCTACTTAGGTTGACAGTTACAATGTACTTATACCTATAGGTAGGTACGTACATAATAGGAAAAGTTGTAGGTACCTAATTAAGATCTCTTTTTTAGCATCTCTGGGGGGCGTCTTCAATATGTTCCTCGGAGTGGGCATGTTCAGCGCTCTAGAAATAATATTTCTCATATTTGTAAGGTGTCCTGTTGCGTTAAAAACGTCTAGTGAAGTGACCAATACTAGCGAAATCGATACCTAAGTATTTACATGCAATAAACTGTATTTCAAAATCAGACCGTCTCTTTTTTACGTGCCATAATTATTATAAATCTGTCTACTTCTTAATTATAATTGTTTAATGTGAATAAAACATTTTTCTTTTCTTTTTTTTTATTGTAAAGGAGGGCAAACGAGCAGTTGTAGCCATTTTCATGACTACCGACGCCCATAGACATCTGCATAGAGACTATACAGATGCGCTGCCCCCCTTTCTCCTCCCACCTCCATGGGCCACCGGCTACTTACACACCGCACGAAACGCGACAGCACAGCTGTCACTTCACGCCGGTCTCGTGTAAGTTAAAGGTACCTCCCCGGTAGTGCCGGCCCAATTCGGCTGCATGCGAGCATACAGCGTGGCACTACCTCTTACAAATTACATTTTTCTTACCTGTTATTATTAGCACCTGTACCGTTTGCACCTTACGTGTAGAAAGTAAGTATGTAGGTATTATTGTCTCAGCGATGAGCGACGCGTCGCGGGCCATTTGAACAGACCTCCCACCACGCGTCTCTTATTGTTCGACCATTTCACAATGACAGTCATCATAATACGTGATCTCTTTATAAGACTGACGAACGCGATGGACCAATACAGAGTATTTACATTGTCTAGCTGAGCTGCAGAAGGTGGCCCTCCGCCTCCCGATGCGAAAGCCCCAGGTCCAGACGACATCCCCGCTACAGCACTGGTGATGATGCCTAGGCGAGGGGATATACAAGACGTATATTCGCTCACGCCTCACTGATGTCGCCCCTGCAGGCTGCATGCGCTGACCTCCGCGTCGATGAAGAAACGTCTGCAAGCCCAACAAAACATTGTCCTGCGCATCATCACGGGAGCCGGCCGCTACGTCCGAAATGATGTGGTCGCGCGATACCTGCCAGTCGAGTCGATAGAGAAGTTTGTGACCCGATTGTCATGCTCTATGTTTAGTAGTGCAGACATTGGGCCTCACCATAGGTACTTGTAACTAGAGACGTGGGTCGCACGCTCACACGACTTGGCTCCGCTACACGCGCGGCCGCCTGACGGACGACCGTATCCGCGTGAGATCGTATCACGCGCACCTAGCGTGTACGGACCAGCGGGTCCAGCAGGACGAGGATCATACACGCTCACACACAACAC
>LUGF01030368.1:220219-233232 GCA_001625245.1 Calycopis cecrops
TATTGTAATGTCCGAGGTGTAGGCGACATGTCCGAGTCCCGTAGTAAAACAGTAGAAATAATAAAAATAATCTGCAGTAACAAGTAGCGGTTACAGTACACCGCGCGGCTCACTGGTGCACTTAGTCTGTGGACAAAATGGTTGGGTTTATATTTCCATTGTAGACAAATAGGTACTAGGTAATACCAAGATGTACAAAGTCCAACATTCTTTAGTTTATAATTAAAGTTAAGTCTACGTCAGCGATATTTACATTAATTGAACACATCCGTATTCTTCAACAGTGGAACAACAGATCCGCTCTATATTCTGTAACACTACAGATTTTTTGGTCCTTCGAGCCGGAGTCGGTAGGTTATGCTATCGCGTATAGGGAGGCTGCGACTGTTCATTCTATTTCAAATGTTGATGTGTATTGATAGACCAAGACCACCAAACAACAGTAAAGTGGTAGGATACCAACTTAGGTCTATAAGCAAATGTTTTAAGTGGCTTAAATCTGACGATGGACTTCCTGGACAGCTACGCTGTTTCGATTCGTGTGGTATGTGAGTTTCCGGTGGCCCGAGGATTATTGGAGTGGAGAAAATAAACAGCATTTATGCGGATGTCTATGGGCGTTGGTAGTGATTATAAGGTTCTCGAGGCTGCTTGTTTGGCCGCCTATGCTATAAAGAGGTTTTAAAAGTCAATATGAGATCATCCTCAGAATATACGCCTCAAACAGTTACATTGTTCTACCCGCATGCCATACCTCTCACCTAGTGCACGTAACGCATGCATATGCCATGCATCACCACAATTGGCCATCGATCAAGATTCAGTTATTCTCGAACGTAAACGTGTATTGATAAACAATTTAAATGGTTTTATTTATAAGCTATCAGCCAAATTAATTTTAAAGTCTTACAACATCAGATGCCACGTGATCTAATGATTCAATATTATTTTAATCGAACTTGGCCAGCCACTCTCCGTTAGTGCATGTTTCGTGTCTCCGAGATTAAAGAGCTAAAACTACATGTGACCAATTATTCATAAAATCATTCCCGAAAGAATCGCTACAAAATACTTAACGCTTATTATTTAATAAAAATATCGAAACCCAACCGCAGTACCAAGCCGATAGGCGTAAGCATAAAGTAACTCAATCATAAAAATAGACTCTATCTCACTCCTGAAAAGTATACTGTATATTATGTTAGTCAAGGTATGGTCAGATTAAAAAAATATCAATAAAGTTAGGTACTTCATCTACAACATTAGTATAGTGAAACTCCATTAGAGTCGTCATGGTTTAAAGCTCGATAAAACTCTGTCAGAGAGAATAATCGTATTATACTGTACTAATATGTATATTTATAAAATTAGGCTGTCTTTATACACGGCTCGACTACAGTGGATGGACAACTGGTGGTAACCCTTCACTGAGGCTGAACAATTATTATTTTATTTGGTGGGTAAAGTACTATTAAATTTTAAACTTGTACCATGTGTGAATCACGCTACACAATATTTTTCATAGATCTCTATTATATAATAAATAGTCAAGTTAAACTCTTACTTATTCCTCCTCCTCTTCCTCTTCCTCTTCTTCCTCCTCTTCCTCTTCCTCCTCCTCCTCCTCCTCTACCTCCTCAACAACTTCCTCCTCCTCTTCAGGTTCAGGCTCGAAGGTTGGTTCCTCATCCTCATCGTCCTTCTTTACATCCTCCTCGCCCTCGGGGGATTCGACATCACCCTTCTTCTTGCCGGGCCTCTCTCCGAACCACTTAGGCAGTCTCGCTATTTGTTAACAAAAGTCAAATATCAATCTTAGTCCGGGTAATAGTAACACTTTCGTTGATAAAAGCCATTCATTGATTACGTCACACTTTAAGATGTAGCCCGAGTGACATTACGTTACAATCGGACTTAATGCGAGTAACTGTCATAATTTTATAATTTCTACGAGTAAAATTGAAACGTAACATTAGAATAGGGGCAGCAAGAAAACTGTCAAATTTGACACGTGTCACGTATACGGATATACGGACGAGGGATCCAAATATTTATGATTTTCGTCCCTTGTGCGTGTCGTAATTAATCAATGGCGCTTTTTTCAACTAATTAACAAATGTATGTTTATAACGATCCACAAATTTTGTGTAGTCGCTTTTTGATTTTAGAAATTCAGTTGTACTGATGTATTTCACGAATACGTATAATAAATAATGTAATACGTATAGATTATAATCTAAAATATAACATTATTTTCTATTATTAATACTAATTTCTATGTACATCAAATTGGGATGGGATTTATCAAAACTAATAGGAATTGTTATTTTACATAGTATCTTAAAAAATTAACAATCAATACAATGCATGTTATATACAAATACACAGGACGAATGACGCTACATCTGGAAATTTGAAAACTGGATAAAATGAGTCACTCATTCAGATGCAAGTTGCCTAAAGTGTTTTAAATTTAACTTTATATTTGTACTGCCATTTGACTGCACTAATCATACATAATAATTATTGCTAATTAATCTATACTGCCTGCTAATCTGTTAGTAGCTAACTTCTATTTATTTACAGCAGTTCCTCATACTTCTTCGTCTAACGACTCATTTTTATATCCCCATAATTTAAATTAGTCCTAATGGTTCCCCAAATATGACTTACCCTTCTGCCTGCCACCGAACTGTTCGGTTCTCTCTTGCCACACCTTTTCAAGGAAGTCCTTGTTGAGCTTTTCGAGGTCCTATGAGAATGGTTAACACAAGGGTAAATTCAGAGGTAAACAAGGGTTGCACAATATCAGGTGCATCCTATTAACAGTGTGTCAAATTAATTTCAATTGTGTCAAAGTCATTGTGAGCCATCAAAAATTAATTTGACTCGATTATATTACAAGGTACATAATTCCATGACACGGAAACAAAACCATGCCTGTTGGACATGAGGACATGCCATGTAAAGGAATACAATGAGGGTACAAACGGGACGGCTTCAATTCCCCTCTTACTTTTTGTGCGGTTCGTAAACTCTTCCATCCGCTCTTTCCAGACTCTATCCAAAAATTCAGCAGCTAAAGTATCGTAACCCTGTATTTGAAATGTTAGTTATAAGTCTTATCGTTCAACTGTTCTCTGTGGATAAAGTACATTGCACAATTCAAACATGACTCGAATACTTACACCCTCAAACAGCTTCTTCTTGTCGTCATAGGAACGTGTGTCGACGCGTCGCTCGTACTTTGACGCTACTTGGATTTTAGGCTATGGACAAATACAAAGTATTTTGAAATACAGGTCATTTTATGCCAAATACCAATAAAGGCAAATCTTTATACTTACAGGGTGCTTGCCAGTGAGGGCTTCAGGGTCTAGACCCTTTTTGAGAGCCTTATGCCTCAGCTGCTGCTTTTGTCTTTCTTTGAGCTCTTTTAACTGTAATGAAATTATTGTATTTAGTATTGTTTTGTGTTTTATTTTTTATAAAGTGTTTAATGATAATCTTTGACAATATACGTACGTCGTAGTCTTGTCTCTTTTGCCTTTCTTCAAGATCGTATTTCTCTGTTTCAAGTTTGACAATGCACTCCCAAAGTTCAGTAGCCTTTTGTCTAAGCTTGTCTACGGAGAGACCTTCGATGGCCAGGGGCTTGATACGAATTGACAAAGAGATTTTCTTCTCCTCCTCCAACTGTTCCTTGGTCTTGTTGCGCTCAATCTGGGCATTGCTCAAGCCGAACTGTAAGAAATTAATTGATAAAATATCTCAAGAGTTTGTATAACAAAATACAGGCAAATATATCATAAGCGATGTACATACGTTTTCGCTCTTTTTCTGGATAGTGAAGTTAGGTCCTGTTTTGCTGGAGGCGTCTTTCATCGCCTGGAGCATAGCCTGGCGCTTCTTCTCAGCCTCTTCCAGCCGCTGTCTCTTCTCTTCGATGTCACGCTGTTTCTTCTCTTCAAGCTCACGGACCCGCCTCTCCTCTTCTTCCTTCTTCTTCTGAGCGAGGCGTTTCTCTTCTTCAGCGCGAGAGACCTATACGTAAATTGACAATATAAATGATCGAGCACAAATAACTTGAAAATGTTCATTTTCGAACGAGATCTTCTCTTTTTTCTCTGTGCCGGTATCTTCCACAAAATATATTTTTTTTTCAATTTTAGAATTTTGTTGTGCTGGTCGGTGAGAATTAAATCCTACATGTGACTACTGCATGAAAATATGTTTGTTATTAAGGTCCATTTTGAGAGAAAACATTATATGAATATACTCACTTTGCGCTTAGCCTGCTTCTCTTTGAGGCGCTTCAGTTCCTCCTCCTCCTTGGACCTTTGTTTGCGCCATTCGTTAATGTATTCCTTTAACTGTTCATCTAAGTCTGACCTCTTCTGGTCTTGACGCTGCAACAGTCATTTATACTTTAACATCTACGATCAAATTTATCATCAGTCCGATGTTTAGAGATATGTGTATAGTTTACCTTGATGAATTCTGGGTCTCCCTCACCCCTGTAATCAGAGAGCTATGTCAATAATGAAATATATTCACAGTGTGCTTGTTAATGTTACCGAGCCGTTGCTACAACGGCCCCAGTACGTACAGCGGTTGTTACGATGATATTAAGTTTGGTTGTCCTTGTGTATTTGTATAGTTCCCGTCGGCTCATCGATTATTCCAATAATTACGTTATAGCGCAGTTAACACTTGTATATTTGTTATTATCGATTAAAGTTTGCTTTGTTCTCTAGTTACAATTACAATTGTTATAACATTTGTCAATAAAGCGTGTCCGGTCTGTTCGATATCATCTGCGTGTTTTTTATTTTCATTGTTTTGTTTTGCGTAAATGAAAAATGAATCAACATATAGAGGTAATGGTACACATTTAAACGTTACCATAATATTATTTCATTGTCAGGTGGATGCCATGCTTTGGGTTACATTAAAGTTAACATGCGGTCGGAGATGCGTCGGTCCGACAAGGTTTCCGCTGACATCTTGTTTTACTCAAACGGCGTGGGCGCAACACAGAGCGATTATAAAAATAGAATGTTTTTTATAGACCGTGTTCCATTTAACCAGAATGTTGTGGAGTTGGGGAACGTTAAATTTACAGGAATAGAATTGCACACACTCCGTCACGTTAATGTGAGGATTAAAAAGTTAGTGACACCACAGAGAGCGGTGCAACTTACGCGATCGACGGTCTACTCCTAGAAACAGAAAATAACAATCAGCCTCTACTACATTATATATAGATATATCATAGACACGAGAAAGCAGTGAGATTATTATTTGGCGCATACGAAAATAAAAAAATCTATGTCAGTAGTGTTCAAAATCCACAAGTTTCGTTGCTGTCATCATTTTCATTGTATCACTCTGTGCAAAATATTAATTTTGAATACCATTTCGAGCATTTGCATATGTTCGTTGCTACATGTAGTGTCTAAAAGCGAAGCGTCCTAAACGTAATTATAATTTTAGGACTTACTCTTGTTTGGGTGCGGGTCTTCGTTTGTAACAACACGGCAACAGCGGCAATAATGGAAAAAATAAAAACCATTACAAATTTGAACCTTTAATTTGTAATATAGACGACACAAGTGCAAATCTAATTAAATAGAAAATAGACTCATTTATGAGACGTTAGTTATACTTACGTTCAACCATTTCTTTATATTAGTCGCATTACTTCTCCAAAACACTTTAGCACAGTAACGAGTCTCGTCCGTCACAATGCTAGAGTATTTTGAATTCAAAAGGGGCGCATAATGTAAGCATAGCACCTATCATTCGTCGAGTCTGAAAAGCAACGAAAGCATCGATCAAGCGTTAGAAAAAGCATCTAATTCTAGACTAAGATAGCGAAATGAAAGTGCCGGATCAACGGAAAGAGCACACCACTTACTTCCTGTAACAAAAGAGATAAAAGGATTTGGTAAGGGTGCAGCTAGCCTAGAACTAAAGGAATTCTAATAGTCGGGGTAAGAAAAACTGCAATATTGAATCTGTACAACTTTTTATAATATCTACATTTTGGAGACTGTTGCCTTCTTAATAGATTTAAGAAAAGATAGGCTAAGGCAAATACTAAATCTTATAAGCTTGTCTAAAAACCAAACCGGAAAGTAATTCATTATATCGGGAGATCTGTTTCCTGGTGCTACTTACGTCTCCGGAACTTCTTCTTCTACCTCCTCTTCGGAGCCACTGTGGAATAGAGACAGAGTTTAACACGATGTATTGGTTTAGTACTTGGATAACACTTGCAGTGAAAAAAACGCACGTGCAAAACGATTATCCATATCTCGAAATAAGGTGGGAAGAGTTAGTCAAAGATGTAGGACAAAACATTGATTGTACAATATGTTTAATAGTATTCAACTGTGTACGTGTAAGTGTTATGTACATATATATTGGTGTGCAATACAAACAGCCGAAGTATATTAAAATATCTTTGTAATATATCATATTCTTGTGTATAACATAATTTAAACTTTCGAGTAATAATCTTAATTGAAGTTTCCGACAATAATACATTTATTTTCACTTTCTAATTCTAATAACTGTCAAAATCAAATTCATTATTTTTTTTTTATTATTTCGTAATTGTGAAAATTAATAAATATATACTTACGAGTATTCTTCCTCGTCGGACATGTTGATTGTTTATTTGTCTGAAAGAAAATACGGGGATCAGTGAAGCTTCGACCTTTAATTAGTTAATGCATTCCCATATGTTACGTTATTTATATCTTGGCAGGGAAATTATATTGTGTGTTACTACACATACTATCCGAGAGCGTTGGCTTCTTGTCAACTTCATTGCTATAATGTTACAGCTTCCTATATCCATTTTGTTGTTTTATTAATGTTGCGTTGAGTGGTAATAGGCTTCGGCTCATATTTCTGTACAAATTTTCCTAACATTCAGATTAATTTGGTTTAACTTGATTTACTTTATGGTATGGGCTTTCATTCACAGATGCTGTATCTTTCTTGAGCAGAAGTTTCAAAGTTAATTAAATTTCAAGTGTAATAGTCCTATTGTCTGTCACGAAAATATATATGGATAACTGTCAACGGATTACAAATATCGAAAATAATTAATTTAAGTATGAAATAATGAAGTCTAATATCTAAAGTTTGAAGATGATAAAATAAAGGTGACCTTAACACAGTGCCCAGTGGTACACCTTATACTATCTTATTTTAACTCTTAATAAAATAAACTTGGAAGTATCAACACAATTATTTAACATATGTTTATCTATAAAAGCTCCTAACTAGGTCGATTAAATAAACGATTGCATTCTTGACTTTATGAAATCATATTAACGGAATTCTGTTTTAAAATAGCTTTGCCGTCAACCGGCTTTTAGCAGGTACAGCGCGCACGCATCGGTAACTAGGCAGCATTCGCCAGTTATATTTTAGATTATTGTGCCATAAAAAATTACAGTAGTAGTAAAAGGTGTGTGTATTCAGACAATAGAAGTGAAACTTCAGCTAAGTAACATATGAGAACATAAAATTATTTGTTTATCGTTATCGTCTTTCACCAAGTTAATCTAGTTCAGATAATCAGCATCATCAAGTTCAGATAATTACGATTCTGTAGAAAATTTCGTTAAAATATTGTAAATATTCGAGGATGAAAGCTGAAATCCATACGTCAGATTGATTGTTTATGAAGTCGGGTGTTATTTTTAGCGGTTTTATCTTTCTGACCATTAGGCACACCTACGGACCGCCACTTGGCACGCGTTCAAGCCCACATTCAAATCGGATTCGGTATTCGGCGGTATTTAGATTACACGTTCCCCTACATTTTTTAAAAACCCACAACTCTTAAAAATATTTTTTACGATCTTTTTTAATAATTTTCCATAATTTTCATATAGCTTATAGCTTCTCTTATAGTTTATTATTGAATTATATTTTTGGCTTTCGGATACTGCTGCAGCTTTGAAAGAAATACTTCTGTGATTATAATCATTACTTAAATAATTAACTTTTACATATGATGAGATGCTGATAGGTATTTTTGGAAATTAAAACCCCAGTAAAACAACTTAAATAATTAATAAATATACAGCTAGGTATAATAAAATAATACTTTTACATGACATGTCTTGTTGGCTAGATTCGAATCCAACGTATTATGTCATCTTGCTTACCACTACTGTACATATATATTTCTTATAAAGAAATGTTTTTTTAGTTATGAATATTTCAAAAAATATTTTTAAAATTATGCAAACGGTTCTGACAAGGAATCGTGCCATGTAAAGAGTGCTTAAAAGCTTTAATGTAGATGTAGTTTACCCGCATTGATCTTTCTTAATCGGGTTATATGCCAATTCATATATTATTATAATCTACTTACTCTGGCACTTCACATGTATAATATGTCATATTCACTTATTCTGTCCCTGATTAATTTTATATCACCAGGAACTTGTTTTGTGTATTTTTTTATATTTTACTGTAATTTAACTCTGTAACGAGTTTTACTCGGGCTTTACTTAAGTGTAAAATTATCCTGTGTACAGTGTGTAGTGTGTGTGTTGCAATTTTTCCGTGAAAAAGGTCCGATATGGTTCGCGCGCGCGCGCTGTAACGTAATCCGGCGGCTCACGGCGCTTCCGCGCGCCAAATTTGGCGCGGCGCGTCTCTAGGCGGCAGACGGAGCTGCAACACGAACACCACACACTGTAGCACTGCACTGCACGGGCACTCACTTGCACGGCGGAGGACGGTCACTGACAACTTCGACCGGCAGCAGTTGGAATGTGGAGTCCGCGGCGACCAAAGCGGCTCTGAGGCCGCGCCGGCGCCCGGCCCGCCGCCGGCCGCCCGCTCCTGTCCCCCCCGCACCCCGCGCGCGACGGGTATATTTAGCCGCCGGTCATTTTTGAGCCGAACACCGGCCAGCTCCGATTTCTTTCCTCGCTGAAATCCTGCACGGCCAGGCGGAGGCAAGGGCGTGGCGTGCTCCGGCGGGAAGCCGATGCTACCAGCGAGTAGCGACAGTAAACATCCTCGACAATTCGCGGATTATTTATTTATAGCCGTGCCTGCCTTAGCGAGCACAAGTCACAGTGTGAAGTCAATCAGTTGCATGGGACAGATGTGACCGACATTAGCTGACAAATGAGATTGGGGTTTTTTATAGTCTGACACTATAGTTTTTATTACAATTAGTTTAGATAAGAAGCGGTGGTCTCGCTTTATATTTTTCTACTGAATATTATCAGGAATTTATGGCCTTTACCTACCAGCGGGTTACTGGCATCCAGTTGCTCTACATTACAATTTGAAAGTAATACTTTATTTAAATGAATTAAACATTGGAATGATAAATAGTTATCCCCGAAAGTATCACAATCTCTGTAAAGTAGTAAAATTGATGTTAAGTTGCCAACGAACACTCAGCGCTGTACAACTGCGGATGATGGCATCTCCGTGAGTCGATGGTGAGTAGCGGATCTCTAGAGGACGATGATGGCCAGTTTAGAAACTTTAAATTAACTCGTAAATATTAATGTTTGTAAGTAAGTAGGTATGCCTCGGTCAGAACTCAGATCTTGCAAGGTGTATTTGACCAATTGGGTCAGTCTTCCATTGAGTTTAAATTACAATGTGTACAAATGAGGTGAATGCGTGCATAAGTTGGATGACAATGTAACATTACGAAGCCAAGGAGCTGATCTGATGACGGAGACGGAAGATAGCATGAGAAGGGGTCTACGTATCGAAGTCTGAGCTAAGATGATATCCAGGGCCTGGTAATGGTGCTGGAAGGTGAGCATGGGAGGCTTTAATAAATATTGCAATTCCATCATATCAAGGCTTATTACTCTTATTAGATTTCTATAGTAGTACTCTGGTTATACCCAGAATTTAAATGATATTTAGGAATTGATGAAGGAGAAGGAAAGAGGCGATGGGAAGATTCTAAAAATATGGCAATCCCATCACGTATGCCTCGTTAAATTTGTCTTGACAAGGATTTCAGGCCAAGATGATTTTTTTCAGTTCAACGATTATTTAATTTATGCATTTTACTATAGAAATTTGATCCCGGTCCTTTTGTCTATTAATATCTCAAGATTGCAAGGGAACAGCGTGATTCTTGTCGGACAGCAGACGCCATTTATTCCGATTTTCGTCCCGGCTCTTAAATTCACCGAACCCTTTTTTTGACTTTTCATTTGACTGGTTAAGGACCAGTAGCATGCAATGCAATGCAATGCATTTTGCCTTAAAATATGTATGTTTTTTCTACGTTAGCGTATAACCCTTTGATAAAATCATCACTGTTAGCCTGAGGGAAATGCTAGACATCCTAAAACGTGGAAATTATTATAATTTCCGACCTCTGTCCAAGGCACCTACAAATGTCAAGGAAATAAGAGGCTACCCATTTGAAGCTCAGCTGTTGTGCACTATGGATATATTATACACCCAACAAAAGGTGCCTAATACAAGGGGTACCTACCTACCTTGGTCACGTACCCGCCTGAAGGGACAACTACGACCGCCGCACTTCGTGCGATTTGCTAGTTCACGTAGGTCTACTTTTAGAATTGGATGGAATCCATCTGCTGAACATCCTCTCTGATTGTGTGGATATTTATGGAGCTCGGGCATTTTACTACTCGTGTAACTCCCTGTGCTATGATAAAGACGATAGCCAAGAATAATTGAACATGTTGTAAACATGGAAGCCAACAGATATGCATTATTTAATTTGTAACGTGAATCATGGAATCTTTGTCGCGGGATTACGTCGCGGAGTCGACGACCTTTCCTATTTGTGAATGGAATTCGTATTTTGTAATCAAGCCCGTGCGAGACTCTGGTGCGAACTGTTCTTTTGCGACTGTATTCCGTTTCAACATCATCATAATCAGCCGGACGACTACATCCACTACTGACACTGGCCTCCCCCAGAGAGCGCTGTAGGACTCGGTCACGAGCCACTCGCATTCAGCGGCTCCATGCCACCTTTACCAAGTCGTCAGTCGTCATTCCATCGGGTAGGAGACGGTCTAACTCTCCGAGTTCTGGCGCGGGCCGCCCCTCGAGAACCGTTCTTCCCTAGCTGTTATGATTTTGCGAGGAATGTGGCCTGTGACCATTTAACTTTTTTGCCATGGTACAAATTATGCATACACATTATTTATTCGTTATTTTTGATACGAAAGGCAAAGAGGTTGAAATGGGAAATTGCGATATTATTAGGTACATTATACTTTGATTCGTCATCGGTCGTTCGTAGATCGTCATTAGTCGAAGGACTTTACTGCTCGACATAAGCCTACTCCATAAAATTAGAGACACAATCATGAGCCACTTGCATCCACTGGATCCCCGCCACCACAACCAAGTCGCCACTGCACTGGGTAAGAGGGAATCCGACACTCCGGATTCCGAGCCGCAAATTGAGAACCATATGCTAATGTCTTCACACTTCACCACAGTGAATGCGAGGAAATCGAGAGAGAAGTAAATGAACATCTTCAGCAGGCACTCTATTACCTTCCCTAATACCAGTCACATTGCTCGAGCTTGCATGGAAAGTACAAGGAATAACATCAGCCCCTGACTCTGGCCAAATCAGTAAAGATGTCCTCGTGGCTCCCTAGAAAAGCCTTATTACTCATGAATATAATCTTGAGGATTCAAATTTTCCAAGTATATGGAAAGTATCTGTCATCATAACGACCAGGCTGACGCAGTGGTGCAGGACTCGGATAAGTGGAGCATGTTGCGCCAGGGGTCGCGGGTTCTAATCCGGCCTAGGTTATGGATATTTATATATGTCTATAGTAAAAAAAAATAATATATAAAATTTCTTAAATTTATAAAACAATTTAAATATATTCCGTTGTCTAGTACCAGTAACAAAAGTCCTTAAGGTACTTAGCACGGCGCTAGGCTAACGTAGTGTGTAAAGTCCACAGATATTTATAATACACTGGCCAGAAAAACCTCCGGACCATGTAATATCAAACAGACCAATAGATCTCTTACTGGTCCTATTCAAGGGATTTGAGAGAATTCTTCTGAACAGAATACTGCCCCCTAATAGAAGAAAATGTAGCCATTCCCAAACACCAATATCGGTTCCGAAATCACCACTCAATCAGGACAGGTCCATTGACTTCCCTCAAAGCAAAGACTATTTATTGCACTGACGTGTTTCTAGTTATCTATGACAAAGTCTGGGAAATTGTATTTCAATTGCATAAGGTTCTGCTCTCCAAAATAAAGAGATTATTACCAAATATTTAATATGGTTTAAAGAATCCATACTTGTCAAGGTTCAGGTTCAAGAAAGTGTCAAAAATAAACGAGATTTTGGCTGGGGTGCCCAAGAGCTCCCTTTTTGGCTCAACAATCAATATACAATATAAAATGTGTGTAGGTACAGGCACACTGAACACTGCTTACCTACTTCACCCATCTCAACCGAAATACCTATAATAGGTAAAGGAAGAGAGTCGGTACTTAGTCTTACCCTAACTGCAAACTGTTCGCCTTCGAAACCACTCACATGACCTAGCCGCCAAATTAACTACAACAGCAATAAACGCCAAAGACGTTACGATATCCAGAGTTAGAATACTTCAATACTCTACGGTAAAATGTTGCTCAACAGCGGGAGTGCTTACTGCTGTTGAAGCTCCGCACAATGCGACAACAAACCAACCACTCTGCTTATTCTCCTGGGACGGATTGAAGATGCAAGTTAAAAAATATAATGAAAAGATTTTTTTGACACATAAAAGGACCCCCTCAGGTTTAAACCCCGGGCCCCATCTGAGCTTAATCCGGTGCTGGTGGTGGTGGTAATGTCACAGCGTGGTGGATATTGTGACAGAGGGACCTCCTTGCCACAATGAATATACTTTCTTATGAAAGGAAGCATATTCATTTAAATTTTAAAATATTAGAATGTGTCGCTTTTGACACGTTCAATAAATTTTCAT
>LUGF01030368.1:239171-251516 GCA_001625245.1 Calycopis cecrops
GGGGGGGGGGGGAGGGGAGGGCAGCGCATCTGTGGTCTCTATGCGGATGTCTGTGTCCCCCTTATGCCATAAAAAAAAAGTATTATGACCAATGTACTTTGGCAGAGGGGAACGTCCAGCTTTGCCGGCTCCATAGGTTATTATGCTATAAGTGATAGCCACAACGCCTTTTGTGAGATTCTGTGTATTTGTCCCAATTATTGACATAGGGGAAAGAGAACACGAACTAGGTTACTTGCAGCTTTTACAAATGAATTTTGGAGTATCTAGTGATATTCTTACTGGTGAGACATTGGCTAAGTTGTAGTTGTAGTAAAACAAACCCTGATAAAATTACTATTATATACATGATTTCTTTCGTGAAAATTACAAAGTTTCGAAGTTCTCCGTAGACAGAGAATACAAAATGCTTTCATACAAAGGAAGACGACAAACACTTACGAATTTAAACTAAAGTAGGTAGCATAATATTTTTACTCCTTTTTCTTGAAGGGATTTATATACTAAAATTCGTAGGATTGTTGTACAGCC
This sequence comes from Calycopis cecrops, assembly GCA_001625245.1. Classification (NCBI taxonomy): domain Eukaryota; kingdom Metazoa; phylum Arthropoda; class Insecta; order Lepidoptera; family Lycaenidae; genus Calycopis; species Calycopis cecrops. The sequence continues at coordinate 239,703 of LUGF01030368.1, forward strand.
ACAAAAAAGTAATGTTATACATTTTGACATTGACATGTACAGCATGAGTTTGACTTTCACTTTGACGTAAATATGTTTACAAATCACGCTTGCTAAGTTTGTTTTTATTATATGAAATAAAATCAATACATTATTATTTATTGTTTAGATGTTTAGATAAGCCTCACGTTGATATCATGAATTGGGACATTGATAGTTGTAATACCACATCCACTCCAAAAAGATGTCGTTTAGGAACAACAAAAATCTCACGCACCAAATTTACAAACAAACAAAATCAAAAAGTAGGGTATAGAAGTCCAAAAATTGCTGCCTTAATAGCATCACCACAAAGATGTGAATCGCCGCCGCTACCATGCAATCAAGTGGAATTTTTAAATGACTCCGAAAACAATACCTCGATGTGCAGTGATATACCATGCTCGCCCGGTGCCCTGGAGTCTTGTATTAGAGATATAAGTAACATAGACTCGTTCATTGGGAATAAAGAAAACGATCGAACTATAAAAAATGTAAATGTCATGCAAAGTATAAAAGAAATAGACGAACCTAATGATTTTTTAAATTCTAAATTGGAACAAGACTTAAATCAAAATGAAAATTTATTTACATGTGATAAACAACTACATGATATTGAAAAAAGTTTTAATAATATGAATGAAACAATTACTAATAAAAATAATGAGTTAAGTTTATTGTTTGAAACAAAAGATTCATTTCTATTAGATATAGGACAAAATGATTTTGTTATAGAGAGAACTGCAAAAGATAATGAGTTGATGAAATCATCTAATCAAAATGTACTCAACAATAATGTTACTAAAGACTCCTTTTATGGTCTTCCTATGATAGTCAAAGGATTGTTTAAGTCTTACAGGAACATAGAAAAATTTTATGGTATTTGCTTATATTTATTTTTTAGACATATTTACTTATTATAAATAGTATATCAATAGGGTGGTAGATTTTTAGAGTTTTCTTAAAAAAAAACATTTTAACTGTTTTAGATTGGCAAGAAGAGTGCCTCAATTTGAAATCCATTCAGGAAAGGCAGAATTTAATATATGCATTACCAACAAGTGGTGGGAAAACTTTAGTTGCAGAAATATTGATGCTGCGTGAGGTGCTTAATAGGAAACATAATGCTTTATTTATCCTGCCATATGTTGCAATTGTACAAGAGAAGGTGCTTGTATTTTATATGTACATTTGTTAGGAAATTCACTCTTTATAGCAGCTAAGATTAAATTTAATGTTATATATTAAATTTACAAAACATTTACAGATTTGGGCGTTGTCACCATTTGCTCTGCAGTTGGATTTTTTATTAGAAGAGTATGCTTCTGGAAAGGGTCATATTCCACCAAAGAAACGGAGAAAAAAGAACAGTATTTATATAGCAACCATAGAGAAGGGCCTGGCTCTAGTGAGGAGTTTGATTGAGGAGAACAGATTACACGAACTGGGCCTCATTGTGGTAACATATATTAAAAATACCTTATTTGTAGATAATATTATATAATATATATAGATACATTTTCATGAAATAATAAGCAGCTTTTCTGTTGATGGATACGAAAATCTATATAAAACATTACACTAGTTAACCATAGTTGGTTAAAAGTATCCCATCCACAACTCAGGGCTCAAATCTGTTTATACTAAATTCATGAAAGACTACCGAATCACTCTGTTCAAAGATGAATGCGTAACTAAAACATAATTTTCACATTTAGATACTAACCATGCCCCAGAGTGTCATCAGTACAGCATCCAATCCCAAGGGAAATATATATTTGCAAAATAATAATCCTACTTTTTTAAATAATATCTGCAAATATAAATATACTTTAAACAAATGATAAATAAATTATTAAGAAAATAGTTTATATGGCTTATTCTATATTCCTTAATCCTTTCCTTTAATTTTAGAATATTAGATTCTTCAGTACAATGTTATTACAGGTAGATGAGTTGCATCTGCTGGGAGAAGCCGGACGCGGAGGGAATCTGGAGATGTTGCTGACCACAGTCCTTTTTGCAAACAGTAAATATCTAAACTATTGTTGTTACAATTTAACTATACTGCTATTGCTACTGTATAAATATTTGTTTTGTAGAGGGAATACAAATAGTGGGCATGAGTGCTACAATAGGGAACCTCCCAGAATTGGCTAGATTCTTGCACGCAGACGTATTTGAAAGAAAATTCCGACCGGTGGAGCTCACAGAGTATGTGAAAAGAGGCGATATGCTGTATAAGATTGTTTATGGAACCGGTGACGTGGAGTTTGTACCGGAGAGGCAGCTCTGTTTTGATGTGAGTTTTGTTTTACTGTGCACTAATTATACATCTTCATGTATATAGCCTCTTATCCATGCTTTAATCTTCTGAACATCAAATAGCAACAAACAAACACTGATATTTCGATCCTGCTAAAGAAGGATCTTTATAGAGTCACTTGTGTCAGTGGTCGGCAGGTCTAAACAAATATAAATAATAGGTCTTAAAGTACATTACAACTTATTACTTCGATATTTCCGACGACATAGAGATTTATAGTAGATAGTATTATTTTCTATAAATTAACTAAGTTAACGGAGCATATTATGTTATTACTAATAACATAATAACTTATTAGTATTTAATTTGAGTTATTACTCAATTATTATGCAGGTGGAAGCATTACTCGTTTTGGTGGTATTCGATTTTGTTTGGTTTTGCACTGCGAGTCCCAAACAAACGCGGGCCATGTTCGGCTACATGCATGCATGCAGCGTGGCACTACCTCTTAGTAAAATGTTAGTATGCGGCAGTATTCTGTAGCGGGCAGCGCGGCCGACCCCGACCGGCTGGGCGGGCTGGTGTCGGAGGTGGTCCCGCGCGCCAGCTGCCTCGTGTTCTGTCCCACCAAGCGCAACTGCGAGAACGTCGCCGCGCTGCTGTGCAAGCTGCTGCGGAGGTTAGCGACTTCTGCTTACATTTTTTTATGGTATAGGCAGGTGAACGTGCAGTGGAGCCATTTTCATGACTATCGACGCGCATAGACATTCGCATAGAGACTATACAGATGTGCTGCCCTCCTATCTCCTGCCACCTCCATGGGCCAACGGCTTCTTACAAACCGCACGAAACGCGACAGCACAGCTGGTGATTGGTGCTGGTTTATGCGTTAGCCATTGATTCCAGAGAAGAATCAGTGTGAAAGGAAGGAAGAGCATGGATGACTCGTGACAGCTGCCAACTTATCACCGTGAGGCAGGGGGCTGGGAGGCTGTAGATGTCCCTCAGGCGGCATCTATCAACTCTGACCTGTCACAAGTGTTCTACTTCCATTATAGAATATGAATATGCAACATGTCTGTCGACTCAGTGCTGAGATACTCAAACGAATATCTCAATAGGTTCTATACCGAGGACCCGGCTTTGGGTACAACATCGGCAAAATATTGTGACTGGTAAAGCCATCAGAATTAATTTAGTCACTTGTTAGTGTCGCGTCTTGTCCGTACTATTACAACCAGCTGCGTCACGTGCAGGGACATGCTGGAGCACCTGGGCTCGGAGCGGCTCGCGCTGCAGGAGGCGCTGCGGGGGGAGGGCTGCTGCGGGGAGCTGCTGCGTGCGGCGCGCTGCGGCGTCGCCTACCACCACGCCGGCCTGGCAGCTGACGAGAGGCAGCTCATAGAGCATGCCTTCAGGTAAGCTTCGTCCTGTCGCTGACGATTATTGTATCGATGAAGCGTCGATAGCTTGGAACTACATCAAATAAAAAATTCAAAAAAAAAATGTGTGTGCTTTAGACCACACAACTGAAGTAAAACTTAATTATTTATTTAATACAGAAATTAATTACCATAGTTACAAGGATATAACATGGTATATTATGATATTAATTTTTTTAATACAAAAAAGTTTTTTAGATCAAATTCGAATTTTGAATTTGAATGACAACTCCCGTTCCGTTCCGTTTCTGGCTTCGCCCGATCAACACATTTTTATAACGCTCTCGTCAGCTTACTCCCCAAGCCAAGCGCTCGTAAAGAAGTTTTACTTCTAAAGATATCATTTACGATACACCGTTTTTTTTTAAATAATGTTTTTAATTTCAGACAATGAAATGTAATATTGGTAAAAATACAACGCGAACTTAAGGCTTCTTACGATTATGAATAGTTCTAACATATTTGCATTCTAAAATGGAGCAATAAGGCATAGTAACGTAAAATAAATATTTGTGTAGAAGACTTCAAGTAAGCGTAACCCCGCTTACTCGTGGCACGTGTGCAACGTCTTCCTAGCACTTTTACTTGTTTATTATTCCGTTGACAATAATAATTGAAATCGCTAATAATACTTCAAATTAATTTATATACAGACCGTGGGGAGATGATGTAAGACTAAAGAAGTGTCTTTTAAACATAGATCGGGCGTGATCTCCGTGCTGTGCTGCACGTCGACTCTTGCGGCGGGCGTGAACCTGCCCGCTCAGCGCGTCATAGTGCGCTCGCCGTTCGTGGGCCGCGAGCGCATGCCGCTGGGGGCCTACAAGCAGATGGTGGGCCGCGCGGGCCGCGCCGGCGTCGCGGACAAGGGTACGTGCAGTACGTTCGCATGGAGGCTGAACTTGCCCGCTCAGCGCGTCATAGTGCACTCGCCGTTCGTGGGCGCCGCTGTCGCGGACAAGGGTACGTGCAGTACACGCACAGGCGATAGGCGTATTACGATTTACGACACAGCTGTTTGCCGCGTGACATTTTCAAGACCACCAGTGTAGGTGACACGCAGACCGAAGACTAACGTTGATACGGAAAAATTTAATTTACGAATTATTATAACATTGTAGTGATTTTAACATTTATTTAATGGTTTTTAGGGTTGAACAGTAGTGCCAAATTAAATGTCTCTACTAGTGAACTCGCGAAGATCGAAATTCGATCTAAGTGAAACTTTTTGTAATTAAAAACTAAATACCATAATATTATGACATGTTATGTCATCGTAACAAAGGTAAACAATTTATAGTGCCACAAACATATCTGAGCCGGTGGCCGAGACTGGAATTAAACCCGTCATTTTGAAATGACAATCTATTGACAGTTTTATTGGTGGAGCGACGTACATTACACATTTACCCTAAAGGAATAAGGGAAATATTATTTTAAAGTTTTTTCTTTCATGCAAGAAGAGAAACGTTTCCAAGTACCGATTGTAAAATTGTTGATTGTTGGTAAGTTTGATTTTTTACACGACCATAGTTATAACATTAAATTATAATAGTTGACTCTTTTATTTAAAATTTATTATTTGTAATTAACTGTTTAAACAATAATTATTTAATGAATCCCTGCATCACACATTATTTTTACTCTAAAAATCGGGATTTTTATTTTAATGGCAACACTTAATTAGACTAGAGCGCTGCTGTCACCAGCTGTCACCGGGTCAGATAAGTTTGTGGCACTATATGTAGAATTTTCAACACTTGAAAAAGGCACAGAAACTTCATTAATAATTTCGCGTGTCTCAATCTCTATCAATATGTCAAATGCATGGTAGTGTGTATAAAGTTTTATTTATTAAATTATAGTACTTTGTAAACAGTATTATTAAAAAATATTCGTTTGTTCGAGTTCTGCACTTCTCTTACGATAAACTACATATAAGTGTGCCAAAATTCATACTCCTCCGTCCGCGCAATTTTCGTAAAAATGTACCCGAAGTTTTTGCTTCACATATTAATACATTATATCATAATATTCATCATCATAATCATCATAATATTAATATAGATTTTTACAGTTCAATATTCTCATCATGCCCTAGGCAGGAACAATAGGGTTTTTGTTACTGAATACCATGTTTGGTGACAGGTGAGAGTATCGTGATCTGTGCGGATCGCGAATGGGCTGCGCTGCGCAGCACGCTGGCGGGCGGGCTGGCGGCGGCACGCAGCGTGCTGCGGCCGCACAGCGCTGCGCTGCTGCTCAGTGCGGTGGCGCTGCGGCTCGCTGCGACGCGCGCAGACCTCGCGCGACTGCTCGACTGCACGCTGCTCGCGCTGCAGTTAGTATCGCGTTATATTTTATGGCACCTAAATAAAAACTCTTGAGGCGGATTGTGATGTATATTGAGATCACTTACAATTATTATTGTTCTTCATAATCGAAGGTAGTTTTAAAAATGTGTGACTTGTGTATATGGATTTGACATGTACAATTGATGATTAGTGTGTGACATGTTAGTGACATGTTAGTATTAAGCGACATTTAATTTCCACCTCCAGAGTAGAAGACATGTCGGAGGTGTGCGACGAGAGCGTCCGCTCGCTGCTGCAGAGCGGCGCGCTAGAGGTAGCGGAGAACGCGGGAAGGTGCGGAGAGATCTCCGGGGATACGCAACTAGTCGTCAGCGCCCTCGGAGACGCTGCCATCAAAGGTACCCACTCTTTCAGAACTGGCGCCTATGACGTCATATCCACGCTACGGGACTACTGTCGGTGCAAGCGCGAAAGGAAAGGAAACGTGAGGTGGATAACAAATTCTGATAGATGCATATTGTTTGTTCGTTTTGTGTACAGCTGTTGCATTTTAATAGGTCACTACTTCAATTTGTTTCTGTGATCTCTACGTGGAGTTGATGTCAGTTATTGATCGTGTGAGGGCTTGCGCTACCGCACAAGCAAGCTAGGGCCAGTAAACTGCTGAGTACAATGTAAACAGATTTCAGGGAAGGCATACAGCGTTGGAGCCGGATTGTTCGTTACTACTGAGGATGTACCTCGGTTACATATTACCGCAGTAAAGTGACAGCTGGCGTCGCATATTATGTCATTTGCGTATTTCTAAATAATTATTGCGGATTGCGGATGTATATATGCCATATTGTCATCAAAATAGTCATTTATTAAATAGTAGGTGGTAGGTAGGTAATAGTCGAACATTATTTGATCATCCACTCGGCACCATTCCCTATTTGTACAGAAATTTATAAAGAAACAAGCATCATATATTAGGAGCCAATGCACTGTAATGAACACTCTTCAGTCGCTCTCTCACCTAAGCTACAACTCTGTTAAGGTTTACGAGTATCTATAATATCATCTCAAGAATCAGTCTATCACTTCTCCTGACACCAGCTACTCTGCAGTAGCACTGGCAAATCTATAAGCTCATTGTGTTTGTCAAATTACGCTTATTGCTCATGTATACCTGTGGTCTCGGCGCAGGCTGCATGGAGCTGTCGTCAGCGGCTCAGCTGGTGGAAGACGCACGCGTGGCCTGCCGCGGCCTCGTGCTGCTCGGAGCGCTGCACCTGCTGTATTTGGTGACGCCGCAGCGCCCTGAAGGCCCGCCGCCAGACTACCGACATTACTACTCGCTGGTGCGTCTCAACTTTACTTGATTTGAGCTAGGCATTCGATAATGTCGCCCATCTATAAAAATCATGATTTAAACGCTAAAGATACGATTATGCATCTTGATGTCGTCGTTTGCTTACAGTGCTTACCTAATCGACAAAATAAATTCTCGTTTCATCTACATATATACATACATACATATTCATCTACACATCTATACACTTCAACGTATGGAGTTCCTCAAGTTAACAATTGTGGTCCCATACTATTTTGTTTAACGAAAAAAATTCGTAAATCTAAAATGTTAAAAATATTTGTTTGTATAGGGGTGGTAGAAGCCGCCGGATGCAGCGTCTTCTACGAACCCCGACCCGTCTTCTGCGAAGAGCTGCCTTATGTTGGTGCACGAACACTTTATGACTTTGTCGTATGTCTCAGTAATGCTCGCCACTTTATGTCCGTGTGGTATGTTCCAGTACTGCTCGCTGGACGAGGAGGGCGTGGCGACGGCGCGCGCGCTCGGCATCACGGAGATGAACGCCGTGCGGATGATGACCGGCAAACCCATCACTGTGAGTACAAGGAGAAGCGAGCAGTATCGATGAGAGTAACGCGTATAGACGTAAGCAGCAGTAAGTTATGCAGACTTGTTGAGCGTAGCTCGCAAGTGGATGGACTGATTTAGATGCGGACTTTTCATCAGAGAGCCTGTGTAGTAATAATCAGTGCGGCAGTTTGAAGAGTATAAGTTCTTATCTTACTAAGTAGAGGATAATTTAATTTTTATTGTATACAGTTATTATTAAAATATTGTTTGACTTGGAAGTCCAAATGTATTTATGTGTGCCAGAACATCCCGGAGAGCGTGGTGCGGCGGTTCTACCTGGCGCTGGTGCTGCGCGACCTCTGGCGGGAGCTGCCCACCGCGCTGGTGGCTGACAAGTTAGTTGCCACTTTATATTGCATATGGCTGGGCGAATGAGAGCTCGAAGTGTCTTGGTGACTACCAAGGCGCAATAATAATTAGCATTAGCCAAAAATTTGAAAAGTACGTCAATGGATGGACATGCCCTAAAAATTCGTTCAGAAAGCTCATTATGGCACCTGTAGTAGGGACTTCAGATGCTGCGGCAGTGTTCAAGTGACGCGTTTGTCTGTTACATCGTAGCTCCTCTGATCTGGTTGCATTTTTTTAGATCTTCAATATTGCATTAGAGTTCTTTCTATTATTATGTGTCACAATTGAAAACGTCTTTGATATGTCAACGTCCGTGTAGGTATATGATGTCGCGCGGCGCGGTCCAGGCGCTGATGGGCAGTGCGAGCGCGTTCGCGGCGTGCGGCGAGCGCGTGTGCGGCGCGCTGCGGCTGTGGACGCTGCAGCCGCTGCTGGCGGAGCTGGCGGCGCGGCTGCGGCTCTGCGCCGCGCCCGAGCTGCGCGCGCTCATGGAGTTGCCGGCAGTCAGGAAGGTACGTGCGGCGCGCTGCGGCTGTGGACGCTGCAGCCGCTGCTGGCGGAGCTGGCGGCGCGGCTGCGGCTCTGCGCCGCGCCCGAGCTGCGCGCGCTCATGGAGTTGCCGGCCGTCAGGAAGGTACGTGCGGCGCGCTGCGGCCCACCTCGTCACTAAATACTGACTGGTCGTTTCTTCTCATGTGCTATGTAAACCTTTGACATGAAAGACTTACCCGTTCCTTGCCACATTATACAAATACCGTAGATATGAACGATACATTTGATTTTAGACGCGCGCGCTGCAGCTGGCGCGCAGCGGGTTCCGTCGCGTGGAGGACGTGGCGCGCGCGCGGCCGCCGGCGCTCGCCGCTGCGGTGCCGCACCTGTCGCTGAAGGCGGCCGGACACCTCGTCAGCGCCGCCAGGGTATGCACTCAATTATATCCTTTTTGCTATTTCAGGAAGTCACTTTTTTAGTACGATAAGATCCGGCATAGCCATATATATCAGAAGTAAACAGATGGGCAATCGAACATAATTTGTACGAGTTCAGATGTAGCCATGACGTTTACAACTACATATAAACTTGACGTTTAGAAAACGTACTGTACTAACCTTCAAACATACCTAGGGATGGGACACTGTCTATAACGAATTATCGATATGCAATAGTATATTACGATATATTATGGCAGTTGAATGAAATATAATATAAATAAAATGAAATGACATTATTTTATGAAGAGCAATTCGTCTCTACTCGTCGTGCAATAATAGCGATTTCATTCCCACGTGTCGTTTATTATTTTTAGTACGAGTACAGTAAGTCCACCAACCCGTTAAACAATATAGGTAATATTAAATGTTTTTTGTAAGAGGTAGTGCAACACTGCATGCATTGTCGCGTTTCGTGCAATGTGTAAGTAGCCGGTGGCCCATGGAGGTGGGCGGAGAAAGGTGAGCAGCACGTCTGTATAGCCTCTATGCGGATGTCTATGTGCGTCGGTAGTCGTGAATGTGGCTCCGACTGCTCGTTTGCCCCCCTTACCATAAAAAAAAATATATATTAATATATTGTACTATATTCAGAACGTAAAGTATTCGTCATTGATATTGTATTATAATACCTAATAAAATCTCATCAATTAATTATTATCAATTCTCGCACCAGTTTAAAGTCCATACTTTAAACTGGCGCGAGAATTGCGTTTACGCGTTATATCGATATAATACGCGTATTTTACAAAACACATCATTATCTCGCCTATGCAATGAAAACGAGTTGCAGATTTAAGACTTTTTTGTGACGTTACTACTTTCATTGTATCATTGTATTCAGAATGGACTTGACACAATAAGAGCAATACTTAAAAAGCAATGTATCATGTTTAAAACGTTTGATCTCTTTGCAATTTAAGGTGACATTTTTGGTCTAATATTTTTAGTTTTTAATTGAAAATACATTGAATGTAATTTTTCTTAGTACTTACCGATGGTATGTGATGCCACAATTCTTGTAGTTCTTTAATTTACTCCTATTTTTGCACACAGCCACTGAACAGCTACACATTTTGGAAAAATATGGAGATGTCACATAAACGCTTGTCAATTATAGACTGAGAACCGCTGAGAACGAATTTGAACGTTGCTGTCCTATTGACTTTAAATTACCATCCCTGCCGTGCCGTTATAGCCTCTCTATTCTTTCTTTATGCCCGGTGTTACATTATTCCAGTCCAGCGATCCAGTCAAGTACTGGATTGATTACTGGAAAAATGTAAACCGGCACTGGAATGAACTGAATCCAGTAAGAATTCCAGTCCAGTAACTGGATTCGCGGTCTACTTTTGAATCCAGTGCGATCAATCTAGTGCAACTGGAATAATGTAGACGGCCAATGCAGTGCCATTCCATTCATTGAAATCATGTTCGCTGTAGTGTTCCAATTTAATGGCTCCTAAATGACTGGAATAATGTAGACGAAACGAATCCAGTCCAGCAACTTGACTGGATCGCTGGACTGGAATAATGTAAACCGGGCATTATATCTGTATGGGCATAGCACACAAGAAATCAATTTTTTGCTTCAATGTTATGAAATAAGAGATACATGACTGTCTTAAACCTTAACCTAAAGACGGACACCACTTACTGTTGGTAAGTATGTAGGCAAACACAAAATAATCGTAGACAATATAAACAAAATAAATTCGGTGTACCACAAGGTAGAATATTAGGCTCATTACTTTCATGAATTTATATTTATAACCTACTGGATTCTTTAAAACATGAATGTATACTTTTAGCGAGCGACATTATTAATAAAAGCAAAAGCTCTTAACAATATGGAATATGTATGTATGTACTGGTTACTCGCAATGGTCGTCACATCTATTAGGTACCAATGACCTCTGTATGTTTGTGTATTCCCAGATGATGCTGATCGAGAAAGTGGAGAACCTCCGCGCGGAGGCAGAGGAGGTAATGGAAGAGCTGAAGATCTCTTGACCACACCGACTGACCTCACCAGGTCGCCACTAGTCAAGTGCACCAGTAGTTAGCGCCAATTTTTTAATTTTATAATAAAATCATTATCATGGAACATGTTTTGTTAATATTCCTGTTACTCAGCCACTAGCAAATCCTACTGCCGGCATATTGCACTCACCCTCTTATTTTTCAAGATTAAGGAATCCACCATTAACTGTCTGCTCCTTTGTACCTACCACGTGTAACGGTGAAAGTTACATCATATAAGTTAATTATTAGGTAATAAGTTTTTTTATTTAAAGTTAAAAGTTTTAGTTGAAGTTAATTAGATAGGTAAATAAAACCCGATATTAGAATGACCATATATTATGTTGAATTATACTCCTTATAGTTGCTCACAACTTAATTACAAATTTAAATATATATTAACTTTACTATTAATCATATCACAATAACAAAGAATAATCTCTAGGGTGTGGATATCTGATTGGCTTTCAAATAATTGTGTCTG
>LUGF01030368.1:259072-271506 GCA_001625245.1 Calycopis cecrops
TATTTTTTGCAAAACAATGCATATTTAAAAAAAAAATTGCGAAATAAAGTAGCAATCATTTGTCAACGTCATAAAAGTTTTGTGATCGGTTGAAACTCAGATGATGTCACCGGCAAGTAAACTCTAGCCGAATTGCCTAGTGTTTGACACTTTATTTACTTGCGTTTCACGTCAATCTAATCATATTGCGCCGCCATGACAGTTTGCACTGTTTTGGGCGCGAGTGTAATAACTCAATATAAAATAACTCAAACTTTAACATTATTTTTTGTAGTTAATACTGCTTATTTTCTGGAAATATATATGTAACGTGTTTAACAAGTCATAAAGTATGAAATAAAAAAAATCAAAAAATTGTCAAATACCCTATTATTTCGAACACTAAAATGTATATACAGGCAGGAAGAATCCATAGGGGCTTGGACGTTTAAACTAATGTGCTAAATTTATGAGTAGTTAACCAAATGGAAAAAAAGCACGAAAATTGTCGATTGCGATTGAGGCCACGGTAGTTACCGTGTTAGCACTAATGCAATTCCGCTACATTACTATACACGTACACAATAGTAGATTGTTAACCTAGGGAGCAAAACACTATTTTTCAGGCAAGAGTGTTTTTTGAATCCAGAGCAGAGCGAAGGATTCTAGAGTAGAATCCCGAGCGTATCGAGAGATTCTAAAGTAGAATCCTGAGCACAGCGAGGGATTCAAAGTACTCGAGCTTCAAAAATAGTGTTGCTCCCGAGGTGAACACTCTACTTTTCATCGCCCTCTATGGAAAAAAAGTACTGCAACTAATCATTTTAGTAAGAGGTAGTGCCACACTGCATGCTTGCATGCAGCCGAATTGGGCCGGCACGACCGAGGAGGTACCTTTTGCTTACATGAGACTGGCGTAAAGTGACAGCTGTGCTGTCGCGTTTCGTGCGGTGTGTAAGTAGCCGGTGGCCCATGGAGGTGGGAGGAGAAAGGAGGGCAGCGCATTTGTGTAGAGACTGTCTTCTATGCAGATGTCTATGGGCGTCGGTAGTCATGACAATGGCTCCGAATGCCCGTTTGCCGCCCTATACCATAAAAAAAAAATAATTTCCGCGTTTTTTTTTAATTTCGCCAACGAAGACATATTATTTTGCCATAAAGCCAGCGATTTGCTCATACAATGTTCGAAATGGTTTGGCTACACGGGTGTCATGGTCTCATGACTTCAAGGTCACCTTGACGTCATGACTCCATGACACCCGTGTGGCCGGATAGTAATTAATTTCTTATCTGGTCATTGGGGCTTTGACACACGATTTTATCCACGTTCCAAATTCTAATCACTTTCCGTCCCTAGGGATCAAAGAGCTATTTTGCTCCCTGTTTACGAGGATCAAACTGCCTCTTTTCGAATAGACGTGATGAAAAAACACAGGTTACCCAGCAAAAATAATGCCTCACACTAACTTCTTAGACTTTCATTGTATTTTGGAAATGAATTATTGGTCTTATTACCTTTGGCAGAGGGAAATGACTGGAGACAGTAGCCTTTGTGGTTGGTTACAGCTCAGTACGTAACTTGCAAAATAAACAACGTAATATATTTCGTTAGGCATGTATGAGATCTGCCCCGAAGATGCCGCCGTCTTGCCGTGGCTGGTGGGTTTGCGTGCCTCTGTGATCCCCAAGGTTATGCCGGACAGGGCGGCACATACCAAACGCGCTAGGGGGTAGAGGCCAGAGTAAGAGCAGCTCAATTGAGGTATCTTTCACCCGTCCTGCTAAATCAGCATACGGCGGCGTAGGACAAGTAGCGGTTTATATTGATTATTGGTGACACATTGGTGGCGTGCTTTTTTGAAGTTCTGGGGCCAGGGGACAGGATGGGAACCTGGGTTGGATGGGGACTGTTGATATGTAGCCGGACACTCCGCTAGGAGGAGAAGTCTGGCCTTTTCGCTAAGACCAGCCTGTAGCTGGAGGGATCCTGTTGCCTGTAGACCCGGGAGCTTACAATTATAGCAGCTGAAGGTGCCCTTTTTTATAGTATAAGGGGGTAAACGAGCAGACCGAGCTATTTTTATGACAACCGACGCCCGTGGACATGCGCTTAGAGGTAATGAAGATGCGTTGCCCTCCTTCCTCCTCCTCTCTCTACGGGCCACTTGCTACACTGGCCATGGTTTAGTGGTTATTGCACGCCCAAGTGTCGAGTCCGACGTAGATCTAGAGCCACCCGGGCTCCTAGATATCATATAACGTAAATGCATTTGCCTGCATCAACAAAAAAGGCATGTATGGGGTAATAATGGCTATAAAAACAGTTTATTAATTTATTATTAAACTGTATTTAGTGACGATAATAAAGCTGTCAAAGGTCAAGTTTAATTGTTATCTATCAGGGGTTATCTTCCTTTTATGTGTATTACAATTAAAAACCTTTGTCCTCTGGCGTCGCTTGTTTTCCCTGAAATTCTTGTGGGGAATAATGTTGTAACCGATAATTAAACTTATGATGCCTTAGAGACGCGACGCACATAAACATTCAAACAACCAGGCGTTATGCGTCGTCGTCGCCCTTCTTTATGTTCACCCATCTTCCATTAATTACACTCTGACTCCCGCAAACCTTTCTTCAAGCCAAAGGGGGCAAAAGAGCAGCGCCGTTCATGACTACCGACGCCCATAACATCAGCAGAGTCATGTAAACCGACATGCGGACATGACATGACGACACACATGACATGATCAGCGACAACGGTAAAATGAGCGGTTTATTTGCGCCCCTACTTGTCTCCTGCGGCTCGTAACTATATTGTATACTCAACTGTTTAGCTCAATTTGGCGGCTGTGCTTTCCATACGCTGTGTGTTACACGCGACTTTTCGCCGCAATTAAACAGACTATTTACAAGCGTAGTAAAATAGGAATAGTAAGCTATGTAAGCCCAATCGGCGTTTTAAATGCCTACACTTGCTTTGACGCTTAGGGTTGTCACTTTTTATAGTACAAAGGGGCAAACGAGCTGTTGGGGCGTCTTCGCGTTTACCGGCGTCCATAAATATTCGCATCGAGGCTATACATATTGAATTTACAATAAATAAACTTCCATATCTCTTGCCTTATACTATAGGAAACAAAAAATCGAAAGAGGTAAGTAAAATACGAAACCGAAGTATAGTTTTAGACTCAAGAGAGACTCAAAACCGTTGCGTACGGTTTCGTACTTGTCATATCGTCTCGATACGGTTGCAATGCAGCAATGATAATATCCATTAAATTCTGTGAAAATTACATGTATCCGCCTACCATAGTTTCGGAGATAGTGCTCGCGGCTCACGTACAGACAGATGGAAGGACGACGGACTCGTCATACATGTCGTACCAGGTGTCATTTTGTCGGGTAATGTTACGTAACTGGGACTAGATTCACAGATAGTGTGTAGTCAAAACCTAATTTGATTGCAGCTGAATTGTGGACAGACACACAAACACACAAACTTTGCATGTCCATATTGGGTACCGTTATGAGTTGACGGAGGTACCTACGTTTATATTACAATAGTGTTAAAGCAAGCTGTGAGTAGTTAGGTAGTAGGTACTAGTGAGCATCATGATATTCTTTAGTTGTGTTGAAATAAATGTGTTTAACACGTGTGTGTTGTTGTCTAGTGAAGTTCTGTTGTTTGTGTCTAACTGGGAGCGATGTAGTTATCGTGTTAAGAAAGTGTAAGGAGTTTCAAGTTCAAGACAAGACGTGTGTACAGAGGTTATAACTTAATGTTATGTTTTTAAAGGTAAACATTTTATTTAATATCTAAAGTGTTCATTCATAGATATGTAATTGTAGTGTGGTGTCGTGTAGAAAATACTAACGAGGACAAACTATATCACTATTTATACCTCTGCCTAGTCTTAAATTCAGAAAAACTTCAATATCAGGCAGATATCTATTTAGTTGCACCCGAGATTTTCGTAAAATTATATAATATTATTGGGCTCTCCGTTCTACTGGCCATGTCTTACTGACTTAATGTCCTTCGTCCGCGAGGTGGAGCAGAGGTCGTCCACGTCCTCCACGTCTTGTTGATCATCCTTGCGTCGCATGCCGCAGTGTGCGAATTTTAATGAAAGACCCTTCGGAGAGTAAGTAACCATCGGCCGACAGGGTCGATAGGCGTTTCGTGGCAGCGTACCAACAGTTGGTCGTTGAATATCTTCTCGGTGCGGTACACACCGAAGACTCGGTGAAGACAGCAGTTGGCAAAGACCTGACTATTCTTGTCTGCACTGCAGATCTCATTTCTAGAGTTTTCCGACAGTTTATTTTGAGTCATGCACTGCCTGTCTTCCAACTTGGACTGCACGTTGCGGTACGTAGGACGCGCAGCACTGCGCCATGCAGATCTTGCGAGCTGCTGCGTTGACGCGGGCCCACATGATTCTGTCCGATATCGATTTCCAGATCGATTGCCAACGGGCTCTACTTTACAGAACTTATGAACAGAAAGAAATAACTAACCGACGCCTAATTCTTCTTTACTTTCCTTTCGCGAATATAAGAAACACTATCCATTCCTGCGTACTTCGATGGGCACTAGATGGTACTAGGTACTTGCAGTTTGTATTTAACCATGTCTGCTTCTCCTTGTGCTAGTCGCTGAGCGTTTGTACGCCCGCAGAGACCTGTATCCCCGATAATGACATCCCCTAAACCACCATTTATCTACTTCCATTTAAAAGTATTTTTATGTTATTTTACAGTAATGTGTAACTGTACCTACAACATTACATTCAAATCGGTTCAACAGATTTTGCGCGAAAGAAATCCATACTCATAAAATTTCTTATAAAATAATTTATATCTTATAAATATAGATATTATACAATGAGCAGTGATTTAATGTGACGTGTGTGAAAATTTTACCAAAATCAAACATTGTTCACAATTAGCGACTTTCATTTGTTTTAATTATCAACACATAGAAATCATTATATCAATCAACACGTGTACCAATTAACTCTATTATTTTAATTTGACCAGAGTGTAATGAGATATACTTACCTAATATCACTAATGAGATAAACGAAATAATTAAACTTGCGTATTTCGTGCCAGTCGATTGATTCTCATTTCAGTTTTTACAATAATATTCGTATCGACAGGAAGACGATATCGGTTGTATTTGTGATATTTTTCGAGTTATTTTACTTTACAAAGCAGGCGGTGGCGGTGGAACATTGATATTGACTGTAAATGGGTACGCAATAGTTTCTTTTCCTTAACTTTTTTGATCTTTTAATAACAGTAAATGTGATATTAATATGTAGTTATTTTTTGGTGAATTTAAGCTCTAAGTCCGTCAAGCGACCTTCATTATTTCGTGGTCTTACCATTCTTTGGTTCATTTTCGTCCAGCTTCACTCGACATGTAATTACTTCACGTTCTTTCTAAATTACTAATTTGTCGTCAGGCAAATCCATAACCATAATTTACGCATAGGTATATATTAAAACAATAGTATCATCTTGCCGTCGCCTTTATTTGTTATATCTTTTACATCTACGACGCCAATACTAACGCCGAGACGTCGAATTTCGATACCTACATCACACTACCTGCCCGACAGACTTTATCTTGTCATTAGTGGAAAATACATATGTTGTCATGGTAGCGTGTACTGTTGTGCGACCGAATTGTCAACCCGTTACTATAATACCTACAATATATACGAGATACCGACTGCAGCGGCATCTATCGGGTTGATTTGTGAATCCAAATCATTCTCAAATCCCCTTCATCACACACAAAAAAAACTGGCCAAGTGAGAGTCCGACTCGCACACCGAGGGTTCCGTAATCCAAACGTAATGCATGGTTTTCAATTATTGTAACTTTACGCCTGCCGTTTAAGTTGAGAAACGTTTATAAGCGGTTGCTCACACACCTTTAGTAGGCAACGAATTACAGTTATAAGTTGATAATGATTTTTCCAATGATCTACATATAATTTACTAGTTTTCAGATTTATTCCTATTTAAGTGCTATAAGTTCTTACTTCTTGCCAAATTTCACAACTCCAGGTCAACGGGAAGTACCCGGTTTTTGGTTTTCGACAAAGTACGTTTTCATACAAAATTTGTGCATAATTGACTATAACTTTTTATTGCTTTAACTTAGAACTGTGATTTTTTCAAGGCATCAAGACGTAACTGACCTCCGTATTTGACAAAAATCAGCTTAATCCCTTCACGCGTTTTAGGAAAAAATGTCTTGACAGACATACAGACACACGGACAACAAAGAGATCCTATAAGAGTTCCGTTTTTTCTCTTCGAGATACGGAACCCTAAAAATTTCGTCAAAATCGGTCCAGTCGTTTAAGAGGAGTTCAGTGACATACACTGGGCTTCCTGTGAAATTATGTGACTGGATCGCCAGTTTTTTGACAGACCGGAGCATCAAGGTCGTTGTCGACGGTGCATGCTCGGATCTCATGGCTGTCAATGCTGGCGTTCCAAAAGGCTGTGTCCTGTCTCCCACCTTGTTTCTCCTGCATATCAATGACTTTCTGCTGACCAGCGGCGTCCATTGTTATGCGGATGACAGCACGGGTGACGCCTTATACACTGGCCGCGTCAATATTTCACAGGAGCACGTCATTGCACATCGGAACAAACTTGTGTCTGAGGTCGAGTCTTTGTTAACCAAAATCTCGGATTGGGGCCGACTAATTTAGTCCAATTTAACCCTAATAAGACTCAAGTTTGCGCGTTCACCGCAAAAAAGACCCCCTTGTTTTGAGAACACGCCCCTAAAGAATACAGCTAGCATTGGAATACTTGGCGTCCGCCGTCATTTGGAGGCGAAAGCTAAATTAGCATCGCAAAAGCTTGGTGTGCTGAGTAGGGCGAAATATGCCTTCGCCCTACTCAGCACACCAACTTCACGCCGGCCCACCGTATGAAACTATGTAAAGCCCAGGTTAGACCCCACATGGAGTACTGTTGTCATCTCTGGGCAGGCGCACCTCAATACCAGCTTATACCATTTGACCGCATCCAACGTCGCGCAACTCGAATCGTCGACGACCAAGTTCTTTCTAGCAAGCTTGATACACTTCCATACGGAGAGATGTTAGTTCGCTGTGCATCTTTTACCGTATTTTCTATGGGGAGTGTTATGAGGAAAGGGGGGGGGGGCACATTGATAGATAAATTAATGTTAAATGAGGCAATAGCACTACCTGTTACTAAACGGGCAAACGAGAAATCGGAACCATTTTCATAAATACCGAAGCCCATAAACCGCATAGAGACCATACAGTGGATGGATGGATGTAGATGTCCACATAGAGGTTATACAGATGCATTGCCCTCTTCCCTTCTCCTCCCACCTTGGGCCATATAATAACAATTAATGTAATGATATGTTAAGTAGCATGTATTTTGTTATCGAATGCACTCAATATGCGGCGGCAGTGCGGCTGCGCGCCGCGCATGCGCCGCGACATGCGGCCCAGTCACCACCCTGACGCATTTGTTTTCATTATTTATAAACGCACAATTTCATATTAACGCAGAAAACAACTGTTTACATATCAACTGACTGTACTTTACTTTACTAAAATACTGGAGTCTGTTCTGTACGACCTAACTAAAGATCCATTTTACCGTGGTACCTAGAGTTAGCAAATAATCAGTGTTATCATAATTGTTATCTAAGTGTATGTCTAAAAACTACCAAATTTACCACTACTAAGGGAGTTTGGGTGATAAATAAATTGGCAATCGTTGAAAGGCATAAAAATAAGTGTATTCCAATGTGGACAAGTGAATGAAAATGACGTTCTGAAATGTATGTAGTGATCAAAACATGTGTTAACCCTTAAGTGCACGACTTTTGTTTTCAATAAAAAATAATTCCTATATCATAGGAAGTTTGTCCCAGATTACGTAAAGAATTCGAAAAAATTCAGGTAATAACTTGTATCACATATAATACAGTACGTAGACTTTTGGCAATAATAATGTGTTTAGTAAGAGTTAATCAAGATGTTTGGATAGAACAAGCAGAACATATTATTATATCATATATTTTTTTTACCTACATATTATATTATATTATTATCAGAATAGAAATTATTTATTCTTTTTATATGACATTGAGTAAATCGATTTGATGGTCTAAGTAATTTACAAAGTGTAAATTTGCACCTATTCTCAGTGCTGCCTTTTTCTATTAGAGGCCATCATCATTGCGTTTATTGCATTATTTTTTCAGCTTTCACCTCCTTTCTTTATTATTATAACACGAAGGTCTTCCGCTTCCATTCACTTCGAACTTTTTATAGGAGGATAACGTCACTGCAAGTCCAGTCTGTAATCTTCTAAATTAAGATTACCCAAACCTTTTTTTTTGAATTGCCAAGAATTGATCATTGTGATATCAGTCATGTGATATATATGTAGGTATAATCAAATAAACTACTTGCTCCTTTTAATTCGGTTACTATACCTTTCCTAGTAATTGGCGATGGGTTCAAATGAGGGTCTACTTTAGAATATTTTTACCCGACTGCCAAGTGAGGGTATTGTTTGTCGTACCTACGTATCTTCTATATTTTCGTATTAGTTCTGACAGTCACATTCAGACCACGTGCTGGAGTGATATCGACATCAATAACGTGTTTCGGCGGCGATCTCTTCAGATAGATTATATACTTACGCATAATGTATTAAACGCATCAATTTTATTTTTATATTTCATTAGTAGTATTCAAATACAAAAAGAAAGAACATATTTAATGAAAAAAAAACAAAGTTTAGTGAAACAGTGCTTTCCCTTAACAGTGGCTGAACGATAAAAAGGTTAACAGCTGATTGCTTCATGAACTGGCTTGACCTCTGCGCGTACATAGAGTTTTAAGGCAAAGTGAATCTACGTTACAGTAATGTTCAGATGGTATAAATGTTTTTTTATTTAAATATTTAATGCATTACATAACAAAAAATAAAAAACACGTCTGGCTTAAAATCATTTATTTTTCTTAAACGAATCATATTTTATAAAAAAGGTAAACATACATTTATCGAGGTTAAAAGGGCCATTAAGTTATCCTTGGACCATTCTATTATACTGTCAATGCCTTTTTGGACTTATGTAAGATCAGATTTGTGAAAACAATTCTAAATCTAAGGATATATCAAAAATATTGCGATAATTTTTTAGCTCATCGGCGTACATATTTTGTTGGTTTATGGTCGCCGCACACTTATCAACTCGGAAAGAGATCGTAACCGTATCACGACGAGCCGGTCAGTATTCTTTGTATGAAACTTCATAGTGCAACGCAGACTAATGGGAAACGTAACGTAATCGTATCGTCTTCGCTTTTCGAGGCGAGGCCATTACGATCCCTTTCCGAGTTGATAATTGTACAAATTAATTTTTATTTTATTCTGTGTATGTGTTGGGTATATAGCTGTAAATACAAGAATTTTTAAATTGAAATAAACAAATAAACGCGGATATTAGAGGTTAACTTAAAGTTGACGTCGTTAATAACAATTAAAAATAGCAATGGACTCAAATACGATCCATGAAGAAATCCAGATGGAATGGGATTTGAAACCGACCTGAGATGGGTTTTACAAATATAATACACAACATCCCAAAAGAGTCCCCTTGTATGTGTATTCCTATATGATTTGACTTTAGAATTAACGATAAAATGTTCCTACGGGAAGCAAGGAGTTCATAAATCATTATTGTCTGAGTAAATTGCGTGCGTCTAAATTACTATCCAAATCCTCACAAGTACGGGATTATATACAATCAGATTAGCAGTCGTTGATCGACGTGGTAGGAAACCGTCTTCATTAGGATTAATATGCTTTATAGTTGATGGAATATATTGTCACTTCTTGATGGAAATTAATATTATATTTGATAAAATAATATACTTTTTACACTATTTCCACTTTTTATTGATTCAAATTACATTAATACGACCGGTTTTGATAAATCATTATCAGGTATATAATTATATCGTATATTAATATGCTTTCTTTGTAAAAAAATAATTTTGTAAAATATGGTTATGTATAAGGGCATTCAAAACCTTGGCACAACACACGACTTGACTGTGGTAGACTTCTTTTTCCTTGTCATTGTCGTACTTTAAATTTTTTTAAGTTCTTTTAGATCCATGTTATTATCAATTTTATTCCCTTTATCTCTTTCGACTCTTCCTCTTTAGATATATCTTCGTGTAAACATTAGGTCCTTACATATTATGAAATTGGCGTTTTGTATGAAAGGAACAAAAAGTAATAAGTCGAATATTTTTTAATATTTAATGAATCAAAGTATGAACCATTGTTTTCTGTGCACTTTTGCCATCTCATATCATCCCTACTAGGTAGTTCATTGATCCCTTTTCTAAAAAAACCAGTCGGACGGGAATCAATAAAATCTTTAAAGACGATTTGGACTGTCCCATCGGAGTTAAATTTGGTCCCTTGCAAGAAGTTATCCAAATTTCGAAAAAAATGGTAATCTGTTGGAGCAAGATCCGGGGAGTACGGAGGATGTCTTAGACTTTCCAATTGAAGCTCTTCTAATTTGGTAGCCGTCTGTTGCGCAGTGTGTGGTCTAGCGTTGTCGTGAAGCAGCAGTGGCATGGAGCGATTGACCAGCCTAGGTTGTTTAGGTGGTTGCCGCTAGCTTCTCCATCATGGTTTGCAATTGCAGACAATAGACATCAGTCGTAATAGTCTGGCCAGATTAGAGAAAACTGTAATGTACAATACCGGCACTAGTCCACCAAACGCTTACAAGTAACTTTTTTGGGGTTAATTTTCGCTTGGGACCAACCATTCAACCAGTGCGCTAAGCGCTTCCGATTATCGTGAAGAATCCATTTTACATCACAGGTAATGATTCGGTTTAAAATACCATCACTATCGTGCCGGTTTAGTAATGTAACGCAGCAACCTTTCATGCTTTTTAATCTTCCCAACTTGCTTCAAGTGAATTAAAACAGTTTTATCATTAACATCGCAGCCTGCAAGCAGCAAGTCGGACGTGGTTTGCGATGGATCCGCTTCCACAATAGCCTTCACAATACTCTTTATTATCAACTTGGGTCACAGGCCGTCCACGGGGCTCGTTCTGCAGGTCGATATTTCCAGAACAAAAACGTTGGAACCAAAAACGAACTGTGTTTTCTTTTGCAACACCACCATACACATCATTCACCCTTCGAGTCGTTTCCGCAGCACTAGTGCCACGGTGGAACTCATCCTCGTAAATAATGTGATATTTCAAGTTTTCCATTTTGTAAAATGAGTGACGCAAACAGAAAAAAAACAGAAGAAAAAAAACAAAAGAATGACGGTCATCGAAGTACAAAAACGTGAGAAAATAGCTGTACAAATTTGAATTTGGAATTCCTAACCAAAGAGGAGAAATTCGTGATTAAAGTGGCAAGTACGAAAAACGTCAATTTCATATGTAAAGACCTAATATATCCTCAATATCGTGATAGCTGCATTGACATCCAAAAAGAAAACAAACTAAGCAACGTGCATTAACATCAAAACACAGTCATAAATTACATAATTATTATGACAAACGCATAATGTAGAAATTTTAAAACATTCAATATTTTCCAAAAATCTGTTACTAATCTAGATAATTATTAAATAATAATCTACTAATTGATAGTTTATTTGATAACAAATATATAGTAATTTTCTTCCAATTACAAAAATCACTATTTTCATTTATACTCGTAGAATCATGTCTTCTGACACCACACTAGTATAGCTTTATTTTCATTCATAATCTTACAACTCTCCTTTAAATGTAATGTGACCTATTTTATTTAATTATTTACTTTTAATGGTCATCTTGCTGTATTCTAAAACGGATATATAATTTACTGGCAGATAACAACATGCGGTTGCACGGATTACACAAACCAATGACGAAGATACGTCGGGAGAAATTAGTAAGTTGATTTTTTAAGGTTAATTTTAATTATTGTAAAAGAAATGAATGCGCTACAAAGTTTTAGAAAGGGGTAGTACCGCACTGTGTGCTTGTGTGCAGCCGAATTGGGCCGGCAGGAGTTCCTCTCGCTTACACGAGACCGGCGGCGTGAAGTGACAGCTGTGCAGACGCGTTTCGAGCGGAGTGTAAGTAGCCGGTGGCCCATGGAGGTGAGATGAGAAAGGAGGGCAGCGGATCTGTGTGGACTCTATGTGATGTCTATGGGAGTTGATAGTCATGAAAATGGCTCCGACTGCTTGTTTGCCCCCTATACCATACCTATATATACCAAAAATAGTACTCTTGAGACTAAGTTAGATAAAATTTTATTCTCAAATCTACCTAGCCCAGTATCAAATGAATGTATGTACCTAATGTGATAATGATTTGCAATTCG
>LUGF01030368.1:271635-287720 GCA_001625245.1 Calycopis cecrops
CAGATATCGAAGAGCAAAAATACACTTTCCGAGATGGGGGGATGAAAAAGTATATTTTTAAATAATTTTAAATTTTTTATGGTTCTTATTTAAACTGATGAATTGTAACTTATATGGTGTTATCTCGACTATTTTTAATCTTTTTTTTTATAGCATAGGAGGCAAACGAGCAGTTAGGTCACCTGATCAGTGAACAGCCAGTGGAGCACATGCCGCAGCGTGTTCCCCGCCAGCAGCCGTCACGGGGTTGTTGACCTTATCTAACGTAATTTAGAGAAATGACGCAGCAGAGTAACGCTCGGCCGAAATTTATTTTTGTATGAAAAAAAAATGTATTATACGTATTATATATCATAATATTACACGAATTATGAAAAGTCGTACAACAAAACTTGTTGTACGATTATATCTGAAAGCTTGTTGGTGTTTTAAAAATAATCCCGTATAAATTGAAGTTCTATAGAATTCATGTTTTCATTCGAGTTATTAATTACTTCCTATATTTAAACTTCCAGTGGCGCTGGCGATGTCAATGGAGTGTCGTGACGATGTTGGCCGTACTGGTGGTGTACCACACCGCCGCCAACGTGTGGCTCCTGACTCCGTCGCAGTGCCCTCAGAGGAGCACGCCTCCACCGAGCGAGAGCCCGTCGTGCGAGCCCAGTCTCGACAACGCTTCCAACCCGGCTATCGACGATGATCCCATCTCGCGCTTAGACCTGCGTCTCGGCAGATGGGACGCCTCAAGATCTTATAAAATTTTCGATTACGCGACCACCGGAAGCTCATATGCGGAGTTGTCCGCGAGCCGTCGTGTCTGTTTGGCCACACAGAGTTCCATCGAGAGACTTCACGAATTACTCAGAATCGCTTACCATTGGTCCGGTCCGATATCTGTTGCAGTCTTCGTGGCTGGAGATGAATTGAGACTTCTGAGAGCGTTCACGGTGTGGCTTCTGAGATGTCAACCCGAAATGTACTCTCGCATGGCGTTGCATGTCGCGACACCGAAGGAAAGGCTGGGCATGCACGGGGACATGCCGAGCTGGTACAGGAGCTGCGAGCTGGCGCCGCTGCCTCCTGGCGAGAGACACGCAGACACTGTGGCCTGGAGAGCGAGACGTCCCTATCCTCAAAACCATTTACGAAATCTCGCGAGGAGGAATTGCCACACGCCCTACGTTTTTTTAGTGGATATAGACATTGTGCCTTCGAAAGGCATGTCGGAAGCCTTAGAGACGTTTCTGAAGAAGACTCCGAGTTGTCCATTGTGTGCGTACGTGGTGCCGACGTATGAGCTGGACGAGCGAGTGGCAAATTTTCCCGGTAACAAGTCAGAGTTATTGAGGCTGTCAAAAAAGAAGCTGGCAATACCGTTTCATCAAAAAGTATTCATACATAATCAATACGCTTCGAACTTTACGAGGTAAATACATAGTATAATTTGATGTTATTAATTTTTTAATATTGCGAAGATAGCATGAATTTATGGTAACCTAATAATAGCGTAGCATATAATAATGCGAATTATAATATTCTTAACAAATGGGTATGCCAAAATACGGCTAGTTACCGACAATAATTATAAATAGAGAATCAATGTCAAAGAAGCAGTTTAGGTAAGAGGTAGTGCCACACTGCATGCTAACATGCAGTCGAATTGGGCCGGCACGACCGGCGAGGTACCTCTCGCTTACACGAGACTGGCGTAAAGTGACAGCTGTGCTGTCGCCTGTCGTGCGGTGTGTAAGTAGCCGGTGGCCCATGGAGGTGGGAAGAGAAAGGAGGGCAGCGCATCTGTATAGCCTCTATGCGGATGTTTGTGGGCGTCGGTAGTCATGAAAATGGCTCCGGCTGCTCGTTTGCCCTCTTATATCATAAAAAAAAAGCAGAATGTCATAAATTCGTAGACAGTTCTTTTCTCTGTCTACGCATAAATTATTATATTTTAACCAATCAATGATTATTATTGGATTTAAATATGTATCAACGTCACTTAAACGCTATTCAGAGAGAAAAAACTTGTCAGAAAAACACAGCATACGGATATCGATAATCGTTCTTGAAGAATTACAATTTATTTATAAGCTAGCTGTACACTTGAAGTGCGCATATAAAGTAACAAAACAAAACGACAACAAAAGAGAATACAAAGTTAAAAGTACTATTTTCTTAACACTATTGATCCAGTATGACCATCTGGACAAGACAAATTCTAAATGTGTTAGAAGCTATTGCAGAAAATTTTAACCTGTGAGTATACGGAGTTAAAATTGAAGCACATTCTCGAGAGTGGGTTATTCCGGGACTCATTATTGTTGCTAGGAGGTACTGACCATAATTGGACAATTTGCAGCATGTCCCGTGCGCGTAAACTAGATATCAACCATGTAATCAAGAGATCATCAATAAAGTCATTAATAAATACTGAAAACAAGCGGGGACCCAAATTAGGTCCCTGCGGCACTCCTGATGTTGCATGAAAGGAATATATAAGGAATAATAATCATATATAGTGTGACTAACTGCGCTATATTTTGTTAATGAGACTTGAGCCGACTGTATAAATTGTATTTCAAAATGTAAAAAAGCCCTAGGTAACAACATAAAAAGGACTACGCTATCAAAGGCTTTGGAAAAATCGGTGTATATTTAGCATACTTGATTTTTATCATTAATTACTCACAAAAATGGGTAGAGTAGCGATACTTTGTTATTACGACGTGTAAATTTTGATGTATTTCAAAACGTAAAAAAAACCTTAGATAACACCGTAAAATGAACTACGCCCTCGAAGGCTTTAGAAAAATCGGTGTATTCAGTATCTACTTGTTTATTGTTATTAAATTATTCGCAAAAATAAGTAGAGCAACAATACTTCGGTATTACGAGCACTTAAAAAGGACTTATACCTATAAGTCCTTTTTTTCCATGTGAAACACCTGTTTCACATGATTATACACGGAGATTTAAGGTCGTTTCAGCAAGCGAAAATTATGATTTCTATATTGATGATTGTACAATGTACATATAACGATGATGTCAGATGAGAGTTCAGATATAGGTATGGTTGACGTCAGATGGGAGTTCAGTTTTACATAATTATAATGTTGTCGCCAGATGGGAGGCGACGGGTGGCAACGAGAGTTCCACGACGCACGTCAGCCACGACGTCACCAACTTCGAGCTGCTGTATGAACCGTTCTACCTGGCGACGGACATCGTGCCCCCGCACGACGAGAGGTTCCTCGGATACGGCTTCACCAGGAACACGCAGGTGAGACAAATAATAATCTATACAAATGACTAGATTTGTGTAGAAAACGATCTGTACATATGTGTAGAAATGTGCAGTTCGTGCCGGATAGCGGAAAGCGTACGTGAACGTGATTGGACAAAAAGCGTTTTTATTTTAATTTTTGTCTGTTTATCTCTTGTCTGTTTATTTGATCATGTGATTTTTTTTATCTGTCGATAAATTCTTTGGTCCTTTCCATTGGGATATATTTTACGCCGGTGTAACTAGTCATAATAACAGCATTCGTGAACTAATCACAAGATATACGTATAGCCTAGTAATAAATATCGCAAAGACTTATATTTCATGTATATATTTTAAATTTTTTCAATTTAGGTAATATATATTTTTAAGATTATTTCTATAGAAATACAATTAATACACTTGTAAGTAAAGTAATGTAATGTAAACAATAGAAATTAAGTTTTCTAAAGTGACTAAAGTTTTTAAAGTGGCAGTGAACACATTCAGATACCTTAAAAGTGAAACATGGCCTCCTTATTGAGAGTGGTGATCCTTACGTAGCCCTTTACATATTTTGGACTATGCTCCGCCATTTTGGTTCTGTTTTCTGCGGCATGGATGGAGTCACCGTTACTAGAGTCTAGGGTTGAGTGAATTCACTTAATCCAGGATCCCTTTTCTTTTTACCAGAACAAGACATGACGGGAAATTAAGCGGCAGTTAACTAACCTGATCAACCTTTTCTAGTTAACTGCCGAGTGCCGCTCAATGTCCCAAAGGGCCTAAGAGATACTGTCTATAGAGTAAATTTGTAAACATTACATAATATGAGTGATGGAGTTTAAAATTATATATGGGTCCGATCTTCCCACATGGCGTGCTTATTTGCACGTTGAATTGCTTGCTAACTACTCGGCCGATACAGGCCTGCCTGTTAGGATATAGGTACACAGGATGGTATAATAGCTGAAACGACACGAGTGTTAGCTACTGGCATATTGTGTACTCTCGCCCCAGTAGTGTGATATTGTATGACGCTAATATTGTTACAATGTCAGTCATTAGCTATGGAATGTCGTTTTACGAGCACAACCAGGCGTCCGCAGGAAGCGCTGTAAATACATCTGCACTTGTGCCAACTTCTGGCTATTACAGATTATAGTATTATGAACAGAAATGTGATGACTTAAGAGCAAATTATTATTGTAGTATTGTCGGCAATTCTGACCTGTTTCACTTATGAGTAAGCAACTCTCAGGCAATGTGATGATAGTTATTTTGTTCTCCTGCCTACCTCGGAAGTCCGCACTTTCACTTGTGTACGGCGTAGCGTGATTAAAAAGGCATTTTATTCTGCGGTAAAATTAATATAATTTTTCTCTTAAGAAAGTAAGAACTTTTACCGTACGAGGGATAAAAAATTGTATAATTGTAAAATTGTAGGCGCAACACGGGAATATGGGCATAGTATGTTTCTACCCATGCCATGTTGGCACCTGCGGGAAGAAATGTAGTACTTTCCTCCGATGTGGCATCCCATAGGAACATTTTTTCGATATAAAAACTATGCTATGTGTTAATTCAAGTTCTCTATGTGTGTGTTAACCAGTTTTTACGTGAAGGAGTAACAAACAAACAAACAAACATACAAACTTTCGCATTTATAATATTAGTAGAATTCAATAAAAAGAATTAAAATAACATTCTAATGAACATATGATTTATTAACGAATATTTCGCATACATCATAGTAATCAAATTGCCAAAATAAGTGCCATTATCAAAAATAAATAAAAAAAATAATCGTCTCAATTTCGAAACACCTTGGTCCCCTATCTCTCGGGCGCTGTGTACAACCCTGATGGAAACTTATTATTTTGGTGATATTAACGGCATCCGGGACGCCGTTTTCTGATGCTTTGGTCTCAGCGTACGCGTTATACCAGTGACCGTTTCGCTGGTGGGTTTAATGTTAGTTAGTACTGTTAGGTGTGAAGGCTGGACAGGCCTTGTGTTATCACTCAAAGGCAACCTTGGTGACTCTTCAGTCCCTTGGACCAGTTTACGGAATGCGTACATCTCCTGTGCAGACATGTAGATCGGTTTGTTGTATATAATCCAGATAACAGACTCCCAGCAACCAGGTTCAGTGTAGGAACCTTCGTACGTTACATATTCACGAGTACGGGGCAACAACGAGTTGATGTTAAGGTTTCTTATTTGATGAGATTTGTCCTTGTGTACCACTTTAGACAGTGAGCTGGTAATCGGTTGTAATGCTGGAGAGGATTCTCCGACGCGCACCATCACAGATATCGCCGCTATACCTTTTGGCCTATGTAGTGCTTTCGATATGTTGTGGTATAAATCTTTATTGTACGCGTAAATCTGCATCTCTAGTGGAAAATGTTTACCATTTATCTGATGTTCAGAGCCAAGGGTATCGTTAGATCCATAGTGGAAGACGATTTTTTCAAATCGATAGTTGTACGATAGAGGACCCCCGGTGACACTGACCTCCTCGCATTCTTTTGCCACGTTGAAGACGAGATGTTGACCTGTATTTCGAAGAATCCCGTCCACTTCTTTGACACTAACTTGCAAATCTCCCAGGTGGGGATCAAATAACAGATTACCTGTTACAATATTAATAGGGCTCTGGCGTTTTCCTATGTTGCAAATTTTCCATTGCTCATTAATCTGACCCCAAGAAGTTGGTCCTGATATTCCATCATAAGTCCACCGCCTGTCCCTGTTTGAAGCTACAGTTTGTACACAAACTAAGCCCAGTACTATTATACTAAACTGCATCGTTTTACGACCGCCACTAGCTGTACTGACGTCACTATTAAATCTCTACGCGCTTGGTAAACAATGGCTGCGTGTATCCTGAAGCTTAGTCAATTTGGATCGTTTAACACTGAATTTAAAACAAATATTTTTGTAACTTGTTTAACGTTATTTATTTAAATGCGATTTTCACATCCTAAAAAGGCTAGTTTTGCGTGATTAAAGGTAATGTGAACGCGTGTTGTAAATGGGCAAATATCCGGCGACACTGCACGGCCGGCTATTTGCAGCTACTCGGTCGCGTATTTGCGTCCACGCAACGTCTATTCCCGTCGCGAGTGGAACGTGACGTCGCCGTGACGCCGGTGACGCAACGGGACCAATTTAACACGTTTTGCACGCGGACGGCTGTTGGAGATCTTAAGCCGTTTTATTTTACGCATTTTGTTTCTTTTAATAAGGATTTACCGTGGGTACTAAAGATGTTTTATACAGAAGTATAAAACATCATACTAAGGTATAAAACATCCTGCTAGGTCTATAAACATGTCAATTGTTTTCCCACGTTAATATATTAAGAAATGTAAGGTATTATTGGTATAGAGAAGACAATGCCTTCTCCCGGGCACTGAACTGTGCAGATGTTATGCTGTCACCAGCTAAAACAACTGCCCGTTCTCTTCTTATCGTTTATTAAAATAAATTTTAACTATTATTTCTCATCTGAAACAACAAACTGTCCAATATATTTATGATCTATTAAATAAATAACACGCCCGTAGTAAGTTTTTATGAATGTAACACTTAATCGTTGGACTTTCAGAAGATAGGTAGTCGTGAGTGGACGACGTTCTACCCTCAATTCTTTCTGAATAACGGCTATCTTCTAAGATGGTAATAAATATCATGTATTAAATTAAAAGTGCATTGTGAAAGGTAGAGAAGAGACAAGCAACGTAAAAGCAGTAAAATGTCACGTTGGTATTTTCACACCTCACATTTGTTTGATATCGAGCGTCTCAGGAAAAAATTGTTCGTAAACCAAGAAGCGAACATTCCTTAAGACGTAAACTCCAAAACAATACATACTTATAAAGTTATTTTTATATGTAATATTAACCATATTAACCCAAATACAGTGGGTTCTGTTATAAAAAACCAGGCCAAGTGCGAGTCGGACTCGCACACCGAGGGTTCCGTAGGAACGGGAGGTATGAGCTTTTGCTCAACGTCTATTACTTTTGTAATAGACGTTGAGAAAATTACACTTCCCTGCGACAAGTTGACAAACTTATATATGCGGGTGCTTGCATATATTTAGTATGAAACGAACTACGTGCATAAGTTGGTAATGATTTTTTCAGTGATATAAATTTTATTTACCAATTATTAGATTTATTCCTATATGTATACTGTAAGGTCTTACTTCTTGCCAAATTTCAGAATTCTAGCTCAACGGGAAGTACTCTAAAGGTTTTCGAAAAAGTGCGTTTTCATACAAAATTTGTGCATAAATGGCTATAACTTTTTATTGCGTTAACTTAGAAGTGTGATTAAGACGTCATCAAGACGTAACTGACCTCCGTATTGACAACAAATTTCAGCTGAATCCCTTCACGCGTTTTAGAGAAAAGGTCTTGACAGACGCACACACAGACGGACAACATAGCGATCCTATAAGGGTTCCGTTTTCTCTCTTTGAGATACGGAACCCTAAAAAGTACTGTTTCTGCGATTAGTCGGTGCTATTTTGGACCCACCAACTTCTGCCTGAAAAAAAAGTATGAAATATGAATGAGGATAGAAAAAACTAGGAAAGTTGTCGGTCGAAAGGTCGCGACTCGCGGGTCGCGGCCGTGGTAGCGCGTGAGAAATTGATTTCGGCGGATTGTGCAACTCGGGGCTGGAGCTGCGCTGGCGCTGGCGGCTGTCGAGTGCCGCCTGCAGTTAATTGGTCGGTGACTGGCGCCATGGTCTCCAGGGCGATCCTGCTGCTGTGCCTCGTGAGTGTGGCGGGTGAGTACCTCTTTCATAATGTCTGTAGCTAGATTGTTGTGAAATATGTAGCTAGCAAGTCGATGATTTAAGTATCCAGCTAATCTCAAACGAACTACTTTGGATCATGGTGTTCACGTCATGTGGAAGGTAGTTTGGTAAGAAGCATCATGTGTGTAGTTTTGAATTTAACGAACCTTTGTGCCGGGTTTTAACTATATATGTAAAATATGGAACAACCTGCCACCACCAATAAGAGCACTTAACACCGTACAAGCCTTCAGTAAACATCTGAGGAGGTTTTTGGTTGAACAGCAGCGGAGGACTGAGGTGATAGTCGGAAATTTATCAATAATATAATCATTCTAATTGTACGTATAATTATATATTAGTGTTTGTATACATGGTGGTGGCCAGTGGGATTGTGTGTATATATGTAATTATGTGCAAGTGTATGTGTACCTATCTATATGTTTATATATTTATTTATATTTTATTTTTTTCCTTTATTTTGCATACTTTCAATATTTCAATATCTTATGCTGAGTTTGATATATTATTTTACGTGTGGTTTGCTTCATTTAATTAAGATTAAATTAGTTTAAGTACTTATATTAGATGCTCGACAGCCGTGACGCATTCAATTAAAGGGTTTGGTTGAAAACCGGTGTCAGGTGTCATGTTAATCATGATTACCTGACTTTTATACCGAACCATAACAATTTGATGCACTCAAGAGGCACTCTATTAATAAGCATTATTTTGATATTTTTTTACTTTATATTTTGTGTGTAATATATTATATTTTGTAATGTATATTAATATTTGTCTCTTGTATATGTGTTTATCAAATAAACGTTTTTCTTTCTTTCTAAAATGCTTCGTTTTGTAAATTACGAAACTTAAACTCGATTCCAGCGAACCAAATGGTGACATTATATTTGGTTCACTTGGACATATTCGCGTCAATTAAACAGAATCTAACGACACTTTTAACATAGAATCTGTAAATGCTATAGACAACGATGTATTATTTAAATCAATAATACTTAAATCAATTTTAAATTAGAAATTCTATTTTAAGTCCATTTTGAAAGAATATGAAAGGTTATTAATATGGTGTAGATCAATTATTATTATTATTATTATTTTACAGCTCAATGAATACATTAGTAAATAATTTCTACTTTTACTTTCGTCACACGCACACGCACGTTTGTTATCTCCTTCTATTTCGTTAAAGCGAGGAGATCGACATGCAATGGATATATAAAACTTATCATTTGAATGACTAGAACATGGCTCGAATTATTTTACCCATAAAATTGTTTGGTCACCTCTGAACATTTCCCTTGACCTATATTGATTATGTCAAGGTAATGATTTTAGAACTTCGCGAACAAATCTTCAAGTTTGAACAAATTAAATGATTTCTAATTGGCAATAAAGGTCGGAACTCTAAAAAAAAACAATTAATCTCAAGGTCATGTTATTTGCATTACGCACATAACGATCAACTGTTCAAAGTACTTATTATGATGGGTTGATAACAAGTGCTGACATAAATGTACCTACACATACTTGATAGTAGACAGTGCATGCCTATAGCATGTATTATAATAGTATTTCTATATTTTTGACATTAAGAAATAAATATTAAAATACGTAACTTTAGTCCAGCATCAAACCATTGGCTTTTTGCGAAATTGGTTAGAAAGTAATTGGAGCAATGACTAGTACTTTTTTTCTTATTAACATAATAGATTTAACATTGTACCATTTTTATATTGTGTAAAATTGAAGTCTTTGGTGTTTTAATAGATTGAACCTAAAAATATATTACACAAATTGGTTTCTAATATTTATTTTGTTAGCATGAAATACGAATCTCTGAGCGTAACAGATTATTATATTATTTGCTCATAAAGCACTTTCTTGTTTTGCATTTTCGGTGTAATTTTTTACTTTGATACTTTGCCGGTGTTCTTTATCTGTAAACGTTATATCCAAGATGAATTTTCAGATTTTCAGGAAGCAGTGGACGGAGAATGTTGCGCCGAAGAGAACCCGAACGAGAACGAAGTGAACGAGCTGCAGGATGTGGATCTAGAAGCCGTCTGCCCCGAGCTGAGCGGGCAGATCATCGGCGGGCGGCCGAGCTCCGTGGCGCGGCACCCGTATCAGGTGTCGATGGTTATAAACGGCAACTCGTTCTGTGGCGGTTTTATTATTAGCAGGGACTACGTGATGACGGCGGCGCACTGCGTCCAGAAGTAAGTTCACTGCGACCAGCGACGAGCTGCTCACTTGATCACTTCACACACAAATATCTTTTGAATACAATTGACCGATTGTATGGATGATTTGTGATCATCAATTTGATGGTGAGAGTTCCATCACAAAGTCACAAGTAAAATATTGAAGCTGCTTCGTCGGTAGATATGCGATACGGGTGCGATGATTAATCTGATATAGAAGTACTGTAAATGGCGATTAGGTATATGTGAATTCTTTGATTATATACACGTCTAGATGGAGCATTTCAAATAAACATCGCAAAGAAAACGTCTCATTTTTCGCACAATGTGTGAGTGACAGTTATGTACAGATTGTTTTAAAACCGTCAATGTGTGCGTGTAAAGGGATACCAACAGCATAAAAAATTACCCTTAATTTTGTTACTAAAACAGGAGGAACTAACAGCAAACAATAAAATAGGAATATACATATGAATATACGGTCTATATAGATTTTTTTAAAGAATGTATGCTAATTATTATTAAAAATAAATTATGATTTTTTTTATTTTTTTTTATCAATGAGAGAGAGAGTTTATTATTATTATCAATGAGAGGATTTCCGAAGGTAGTTTTAGTTTTATAGATCGCTATATAAGTATTAGATTTTTTTACTTGATAATAAGACTCCAAATATACTTTATGAATCAGTTTTATTTATTTACAGTCAGTGTTACATAATATAAAATAAGTTAACAATACTTATATAATGACATCTTAAGTTTACGCGAATGTTGCACATTATAATAAAGCTATTTAAAAGGGCTCACGGATCATCCTTGGATGGAATCGGTGTTATTTAGCGAGGATTTGTGCTTTATCAAATCTTATATCTGACGACCAGGCTGGCGCAGTGGTGCAGGGCTCGGATAAGCGGAATATATTGCGCCAGGGGTCGCGGGTTCGAATCCCGCCTTGGTCATTGATGTTTATCTATGTATTATATCTATTTTTCAGTAGATAATAAAAATCTTAAATATATAAAACTTCTTAAATTTATAAAATATATTTCCGTTGTCTAGTACCTGTAACATAAGTCCTTACGGTACTTAGCACGGGGGGTAGAATAACGTAGTGTGTAAACTCCACTGCTATATATTAAAAAAACTCCCCATTAGTTTTGGAAAATTACCCTACTTTTCTAGTGACAACACCGTACCAGAAGTAAATTGTGAAATTAATATTCGTATTTTCTTAACAATATTTACGTAAATTTAAAAACTAACCGGTGAAATAAGATCTTCTATTTGTTATCAGATTTTCCTGCATGGTTATGAGACAGTTGAACAGAACAAACCGGCATATTTCTTTTTTTATTGAGAGCTCAGAATCGCGTTACGGTCTAGATGACACTGACTTTAGCGAAGAGCGTCTCTACTAGATCTAGTAGAGACGTTTTACGGCGCTTTCAGGTGGTTGATGCGGTATCTAGACGTGTATATAATCAAAGATGTGAATTATTGAAAAAACATTCAATTAAAAAACAAAAAACCTCAAATTTAAAATCAGGTCAAGAAAGGCAGGCGAAAACACATCAGTATCATCTGATCTGGACCATCTCTGGCAGTTACTTACGAGTATTACTTATATGACTGATGCCCTAACGAGAGCATCTATACATTTATAATAAAATCGAGGGAAAGTCAAAGCTGTACAATGGATATTTCTTTAAAAGAATACTAGGGGCTTGATCTACAATCGACATCGAGGCCAAAAATATAGTTTTTAGAATTTTTGTCTGTTTGTCTAAACTGGAAAAGTACTTCAAATTTTACATGAATATTACTAACAGGTCGGGTCAACATATAGGCTACATGGGGGGGATTGGAGGAGCTGTGAATTTTTCATTCGGAAGAATGGAGAACCCCCTTTTTTGAAGTCTGAAATCCACTCAGGCGAAGCTGCGGGCGGAAGCTTGTCAATACTTAAGCTTTTTATGTAATATCTAAATATGAAGGGGAAGTCTTTACATGACTTACTATACCAGGACACTGTTTCAGTACCTCACCACAGGCCATCCGCCTGCGAGTCGGCAGCACTCGCCGGGACTCCGGGGGGCGCATCGCGGCGGTCTCTAACGTGACGGTCCATCCGCTGTACGGGCAGCCGATGTACGACCACGACATCGCGGTCCTCCGGCTCGCGCGCGCGCTGGTCTTCGGTCCTGGCGTGCAGCCTATCCGCCTGCCGCAGCCCCGCCAGGCCGTGCCGCTCGTGCGCCTCACGGTCACCGGCTGGGGGTTGACAGCAGTCAGTATTGAAGTTATTGTAACAGCTACGCAACATAAATATTTAGCAAACTACTAATAGCTATTCTCATTTGATTGACTAAGATAACAATAGTTTGCTAAGGATGAATTCCGGAAGGGCGATGATCTTTTAGTGGTACG
The DNA here is from genome assembly GCA_001625245.1 of Calycopis cecrops. NCBI lineage: Eukaryota > Metazoa > Arthropoda > Insecta > Lepidoptera > Lycaenidae > Calycopis > Calycopis cecrops. The sequence continues at coordinate 284,370 of LUGF01030368.1, forward strand.
AGTATTTAAAGTCGAGATACACTTCTATTTGATTTACTCATACCTGTGGATATGGATTGTCATTCAGGTTCTTACTTTAGCGGTACTAAGCGAGTCATAGTGGCTTTGACGATAAGGATCATATAGCACAATATGATGCTCTAGCTCTGTTCGAAGTAAATAGTGTAGTAATAGTAGTGGTAGTGAGGGAAGGTAATTAACAGAACCTAAGCGAACAGTAGATTTTAATTTTCGCTACCGCCTGGCACTGAAAACAAAAAAAATTGTATTTAAAATAATATGAATTAAACAAGTTGTGTTGATAGAGGAGTATGTCTAGCAGTGGATGAATGAGGCTTGATAATGATGATGTTTGTGGTGTGGACAGCCCGGGGGCCGCCGGATACCGCGGATCATGATGGAGGCGAACGTGCCGGTCGTGCCACACTGGCTCTGCCAGCTGTCGTACGGGGCGGCGCTGACAGGGAACATGTTCTGCGGCGGGCACTTCCTCATCGGCGGCGTGTCTTCATGTCAGGTAACGCTGCGGCAATATTTACTAAAACAGTAGTGTCAGCACTTGTTTATTATGTGAGTGAACACACAATTAGGCAATACGTGCTCTCGTTAGTGGCTCAAGAAATACTGATGTGCTCTTAAGCGTTAATGCTGTACTTCTTGTTGCACGAGATAATGTACTGTAAATTCCTAATCAATGTTTTTTGAAAATACCAAATTGTAATGATACGAGTAATAACACGTATTAAAGTTTCCTGTAGACGATCCAACAAAATAAATTACTAGTTATAAATTAGACATAAATACACGTGCAGCGCCTTATTTGGTCAGTATCGTCTTTTTCTGGATCGTCTACCGCAAACTTGGATACGTCGTTATATATTTATAGTAACTTCGATCAGGTAACGCAAATAGTCATTTGTTACTGTGAAAGAACTCCAGGTGGCTTAATAGCCCAGCTGCTAGAGGCAAATAAGGCTTAAAATTTTCTGTAATTAGGTCCAGCAAATTATGCGCAAAAATGGGTTGGTCTGTTCACACACAATGAGAGAAAATTTAGTGTGTCATTTTTGGAGTTGCGGAAGACTGTTTAAAAAATGGTTTTATAGGTAAAAAACAGTTTTTTTAAGATAACTAAAAAACAACAAACAATATCGATTTAAAATTTTTATCCTTTTAAAATGATCATAATGTGGTCATTTTGCGACCTTAAACTTCAAAATCGGTCAACAAATTTTCTTCTTCTTCATATCTCACTCAAATTTTGGTCTTTTTTGACCATTTTTTTTTAATCTGGGGTAGCGCGTGAAAATAATAATAACAACTAGCACATTTATTTATTCGAATTGTTCAATGATTTTTTTATATACAATTTACAAAAAAAAAATGTCTTCTTTTTTTGACTATAATGAAAAATACGCATTTTTTTTCTTTTTTGGAACAATACTTTTCATATTCATAAAATATAAGCCAATGCGCAAAAATGAACACCAATAAAACATATCTACAACCACGGGAAGGTTATAAATTTTTACTTTACTTTTTCTTTTTTTTAGCGTTTATTGTCAATAACTCAAAAAGTTGTAAAAATTTTTCAAAAAAAAAATTATGGTACGTGTAAGTTGTTAAAAGGAATATTTATGCACAGTTACAAGCTTACAAGACACATTAAAAAAAAACAAAAATATTTAAAAACTTGCGTGTTTTTGATGGTTTTTTGCAATTATTTAAACAATTTGTTGACCGATTTTGAAGTTTAAGGTCGCAAAATGACCAACCACATTATGATCACTTTAAAAGGATAAAAAATTTAAATCTATATTGTTTGTTGTTTTTTAGATATCTTATAAAAACTGTTTTTTACCTATAAAACCATTTTTTAAACAGTCTTCCGCAACTCTAAAAATGACACACTAAAGGAGAAGTTTCAAAATTGTATGAGCCCTGGGTGTACTCTTGTACAGCTAATGGCATAAAGGAAATACAATTTGAGCAACATTTGCATAGTTTAAATCATGGATACGTCTTTATTTTAGACGCCAAATAAATATAATCTTTCCACAATAAGCAACACTATGACATTAATAACAATGGCGTCTTGTATAGAACTCTGACGTTAGACGTATCTGTCAAACAATTGACATCGCAAGTCATTGCAAGTCCATCAATCGGCCTCGAATTACAGCATTTTTAAAGTTAAATATAAATAAAGTATTTAATTTTAAAAATACTGTGATCAAACAATGATAATGAAACCTCATGGGATAAAGTTTTTTTAGTATCACAGAATAATATAACACTTGTGTTGAAACGCGCCATCTTGACAAGTGTTGTCAATTAAAAGTAAAACTTGAATTTTTAGATGTTTCATGCATTTTATTTCGTGAGATCAACAAACTTAATGTATTTTTTTTTAGTTCTATGTATTTTTCTTTATTCATTGTTATCTGTACAAGAGTACACCTGAAATGGACCGTCTCCTTTTCTCTCATTGTGTGTGAACAGACCAACCCATTTTTGCGCATAATTTGCTGGACCTAATTACAGTAAATCATTTTCCTCTAGCAGCTGGGCTATAAGTCAATTGAGTCAAATTAGAAAGAGTAGATAAATAGATTCTTCATAGACTAACAGAGATGTCGTGTCATGAAACAAGTATTTGGTGATGTTTGTATTTTGTAGGGTGACTCGGGAGGACCAGCCGTGTTCCGAGGGACGGCGTTTGGCGTCGTCTCCTTCGCCAGGGGCTGTGCTTTGCCCCTGTCGCCTACTGTGTTCACCAACATCGCGGCCCTGAGGGACTGGGTCGCACAAAACACCGGAGTTTGATAGCAGTCCTATTTTGTTACGACTTGGTGGCAACATCTGATTCTGTGCGAGTCCTCTCACTTACATCGATGACGTCATCGACGCCATGTGCACAGATATGTGACCGGGTTGTATTTTGGGATTTCAATTTAAAAACGACATAATTATCTGTGATAAATATAAAAATGAATGCAATACATTCTGTTGATTTATTTTTTACAAGTGTACTTAATATATTTTTTAATATTCGTTTTAATTTAAAGTGTTTGTAAAGCAATAATAAAGATTTGTTATTTATTTTGTTCTTGTGTTTTGTTTCTTGATTACATCGATTACATCGATTGATTTAAAGGACGACATTGGAATTAGGATTAATTTATTTTGAATATATTATTCTCGTTCTCCTATCCTTGTCGTAAAATTAAAATGACAACAGTTTAGAAAACCTAATTATGTGTATGTTTATATATATTATGTATAACACGGACGGAGTAAGTTGGGACCTGGCAAAAATTCCGTTCCCCGCTCTCTGCCCCGGCACCCCCC
>LUGF01030371.1:8626-22283 GCA_001625245.1 Calycopis cecrops
AATATTTGTGCTATGCGGAACCAAAGTTGATCTTTAATAGATTATTTCCATTTACGAGTAATTTGCCTTCAAAATACTCAATTTCGGCACTTTTTACCGATAGCACCCTTAAGAGAATACAAACACAAAATAGAAGGTTGAAGAAAAAAATTAATAACATTAAAGTTATCTTACATACTCGTAGCATTCAAGAAAACTTTTGTTTAAAAAATGAAGATATGTCTATTCTGAAAAATATAAATATTCAGGTATGACATACTTTATCACCCTTAATTACACATCATCGTGTAGATAAAACGAATAATAATGGTTTAGTGGAAAGCGATGAAATAATCTCTGAAACCAATGACGATGAAGACATAAATTTATTTTTAAAATATTACAGAATTTAGTGACCCGATAATTAGCCATTTTGCTGGTTAAATTGCACGTATTATGATAAAAAAAATATTGTAGCATTTGTACCGGAGCGCTTTTATCTAAGAAAATAAACACTGACCATAAATTTATTTTAGCTAAAGTTAAGGATTATACTATAATATGATACCCGTCAAAGGATTACATACAAATTTGCAAAACTTCAGAAACAGTAATCAATATTTACGCTGATAATCTCTGACAAATTAACAAACTTATGCTGACCTCAAAAATCTTGCGCAATTTGTCGGTCGGGTCTCAATTCAGCAATATTAGTTATCATGAGATTGGATTATATCCTACAGCTAGCCATGTAACAGATTTAACTAAAGCTATTATGGAAAAATATATGAATGTAAGATTGCACTTTATTTTGAAAAATTCGAATTTACAGGAAAGCAAACGGATGTTACATAATAAATACATTTTATTTCGGGGACAATAATTGAATAAATAACACTTAAAATATTTAGTATACCTATTTTGTATAAATATACACTGTTATATACAGTTAAATCTTTTTTTACTTGTGTTACTACCATTTATTTCCCTCATCTCGTGTTAAAGATTCCTATCGATATCAACAGTCGGCTGCAACCCTAGGTACGTATATTATGTTATTTTTATGCGTGTCAAGTCATCAAGAGCACGTCATTTATAGAAATTGCTCTAGTGTGTGAACCAATAGTAATTTAGAGTTGTAAGTGATTTCTGTATAATTGTGTGCGAAATGTACGTACGTATTGGATTGTGTTATAATATAGTGTAATAATATATATAGTGAAAATTAAAGACTGGGAGTCAAACGGCGACACAATGATTTGACATGACAATGATTTCCTTTCCAACCCTTTTCATCTATTCCGTGTTGAGGTGAACCGGGACTTTTAGGCAAAACCCAATTGAATCCAGGGAGCTACTCTTTGTGTTGCACTCGGAACAGGGCTTTGGTGTGTGTGTGTGCGTACGTGCTCGCATACGACGGCCCTGTTCCCACGAAGGGGGGGAAAAGCAAAAAGGGCTTGAGTTATAGCGTAGAAGTGAGTGAAACAATATTAAAAACCAATAGAATAAAGGTCAATTCACACCAAAAGCGCGGCGAAGGGCAGTGAAGCGGAGCGCACTTTCAGTGTCATAATTTAAACTTTATTTTCATTACTATAGTACTTATTATCGAATTCATGCGACTTCCGCGCGGATTCCAGCGACTGCTCGAGCATTCGCGGGAATCCGCGCGTCTCGTTCGAGTTTCTCATGCGATAATAAGTTTTATTGTAATTATAATAAAGTTGAAATTCATATGACACATAAACTGCGCTCCGCTTCGCTGCCCTTCGCCGCGCTTTTGGTGTGAATTGACCCTCAGGGTGCAGACGAGCAATCGGAGCCATTTTCATGACTAGCGACGCCCATAGACATCCGCATACAGAGGCCTTATCCTCCTTCCTCTTCCGTCCATAGGCCACCGGGTACTTACACACCGCACAAAACGCGACATCGCAGCTGTCACTTTACGCCGTGTCGTGTGAGCGAGAGGTACCTCCCACTCGTGTCGGCCCAATTCGGCTACATGCAGACATGCGTGTGGCACTACCTCTTACTAAATTACGCTTTTAATCTGACAATATTTCTCCACCAGAGCTTAAACATAGACAACATAAAGAGTGAAGACACCGATGAGGACTCGCGACATTCTGAGGGAACGAACATGGATGAAGAGGATCCGTGGAAGAGGAAGGTGGAGCTTGATGAGACCAGCTCCCTGCGACAGACGATACTGAACATATCAGAGCAGCTCAACGCATTAAGAGATAACGATAGCTACGACGCTTTTGGGAGGTACGTTCTTTTTAGGGTTCCGTACCCAAAGGGTAAAAACGGGACCCTGTTACTAAGGCTCCGATGTCCGTCCGTCCGTCTGTCACCAGGCTGTATCTCATGAACTATGACAGTTGAAATTTTCACAGATGGTATATTTCTGTTGCCGCTATAACAACAAATACTAAAAAATTAAATAATAAAAATATTTAAGGGGGCCCCCATACAATAAACTTGATTTTTTGCTCCTATACAAAAGATAAGCTTCCGTTTTCGTAGATAATGGTACGGACCCTTTCGTGCGCGAGTCCGACTCGCACTTGGCCGGTTTTTTTTAATAGCATAGGAGGCGAACGAACAGTCGGAGCCATTTTCATGATTACCGACACAGAAATAAACTGACGCGTGTCACATGACACTTTATTAACCGCTTATTAGCGGTTTATTACGGCCAAGTGCGAGCCGTAATCGCACACGGGTTCCGTAACAGCGGGAAAGTACGAGCAAGTTTCTTTTTTTTATTAGTATAAGAGGGCAAAGGAGCAGTTGGAGCCAATTTAATGCTTACCGAGTGCCGGACCTGTTCGGCTACAGCGTGGCACTACCTCTGTGTGTTTATCACTAACAAACATTTTATTTTATCAATAATTGTCCACGTAGGTACGTGGCGTCCGTCATGAGGAGTCTGCCCACCCACCGCGCCCTGGAGGTGCAGCCGAAGATAGTCGACCTGCTAGTCAAGGCGGTGAACGAAACCGACGGGCACAGCTAGGCGTGCGGACAGAGTGAGGGTATATTGAATAAGAACTGTTGAATGTAGACGATGATCTGTATATAAATGGATAGCTGGTACTCTAATTCGCCACAGTTACTGACAAACGAAGATATAGCTTCAGCGTATTGAAGCATTCATTTCATACCGTTGCGACCAGGATAACAGACAATTGTATTGAACTAGCTGCGCCCCGTGTAAATTTCGTTCCCGTGGAAAATAGAAAATCATCCCATGGCATCCCATAGGAACATTTTTCGGGATAAAAACGAATCCAAGTGTTAATCCAAGTTACTCTTTATGTGTGTACCAAATTTTATGAAAATCGGTTCAACAGTCTTTGCGTGAAGGAGTAACAAACAAACAAACATACAAACTTTCGCATTTATAATATTAGTAGGATAACTAGCATTTGGTACAGTTGTCCGTTTATTAGCTTAATTTGAAGCCCGGCGGCCATATCTATAGAGGCTACCATTTTGTGTGACGTGGGAAAATGCATGAAATGCATTCGTCACCCCATCCTGTCCCCTTGCTTTGTGGGCGAATTAATCTCCTACATGAAAGGTTAAAAGACTTTTTAGTTAAATTTTCTTCAAGCAAGATTTCTGGTTTAACCTTGAGCTACAAAGCCCTTCTACTTTATATTATAGTGCCAAAGTGTCAATGTTGTATATATTCGTCACATCAGCTATCCAGTTGTAGAGATCAATGGATCTCTATACAATGCCAAATGTTATTGTAACACTTCCGTTCATTGTAAGTATGTATAAGACTAATATTGTAAGATTCCTATAATTAAATGTTGTAAACAATTTAAAATTGATTACTGAATTTCCTCTCTATTTTACTCTAATTAAAGTTTAGGCGAGACAGTTAAATTTAACTGTAACTACAAATGACGTAGTACTTGTAGTGGGCCAGTGGATACTGATGCCCATAATCATCCGCATATGAGATAGAGGCTCCCTCTATGTTGCCAACCAATCCTCCCATAGACGTCCCATAGACATCCGCACAGAGGATATACAGATGCGTCGCCCTCCTTTCTCCTCCACTTTCCATGGGCCACCGGCTGCGTACACACCGCACGGAACGCGACAGTACAGCTGCCACTTTCGAGTAAGCGAGAGGTACCTCCCCGGTCGTGGCGGAAATTAAATAATCCTACGTTTTATTGGAAGTAGGACCTTACGATCAGATCATGCTCACCACTTTACCACAGCTCAAATTTACCTGACTGTAGATAATCACCGCTCTCTTTCACCCCCTGGGACCTGTCGCACGCAACTAATAATGATGCGTCGCCAGCGAATCTTTCAAATTAATTTACAAAATTACATCATTATATTATACTAGCTGCGCCCCGCGGTTTCACCCGCGTAACTTTCGATCCCGTGGGAATGTCGGGATGAAAAATAGATGTTGGCCGATTCTCAGACCTACTCAATATGCTCACAAAATTTCATGAGAATCGGTCAAGCCGTTTCGGAGGAGTATGGCAACGAAAACTGTGACACGAGAATTTTATATATTAGACTAGCTGCGCCCCGCGGTTTCACCCGCGTAACTTTGGATCCCGCGGGAATATCGGGATGAAAAATAGATGTTGGCCGATTCTCAGACCTACTCAATATGCTCACAAAATTTCATGAGAATCGGTCAAGCCGTTTCGGAGGAGTATGGCAACGAAAACTGTGACACGAGAATTTTATATATTAGATGTAGTTACAGAACTTTTGTCACGCAAAGCCTACTGAACAGATTTGGATGAAATTTGCCATTGATATAAATTGCTATCAACTAATATATTTTTCAACGAATAAGGAGGTTTGAAAAAATGTATGTGGGTAAAGTCGCAGGGCACAGCCAGTATACTGTAAAATAATTGGTGAGTTTTCTTAACGAACCAGTGCATCACACTGAAAAGTCAGAACGCAGGTAGCTCTTGCTACACTACCGTGTGAAGAATACCGAAAGTTCCTTGGCTTCAGATGAAAATTAAAGTATTTCAGTAAGAGGTTCTGCAGCATCACCGAGAAGCTACCTCGTATGATACCACTTGAGTGACAGCTGTGATGTCGCGTTTCGTGTGGTTAGTAGCCAGCTTCTCAGGAACATGGTGGACATGTAACCGTGCAAGTATCCGGTGGCCCATGGAAGAGAAAAAGGAGGGCAATGCATCTGTATTTTAACCTTTATGCGGCTGTCTATGGGCGAGGCATAAAAATGGCTCCGATTGCTCGTTTGCCCCATTATATTAAAAAATCTACCTACGTGAGGAAACGAATGTACGTCGGTAGTCATGACTCAGATCGCTTGTTTGTCCCCAATTCTGTCAAAATACGTACCAATTCCCCTGTCTATTCTCGTTTTGCCTACGTGACGCTTGTCAGAGACTCGGTGTGCGAGAGGGACGCACGATAAGGGTTAAGGACCCTTCAGGTACCTGCTATTATTAACTTTTTTTTGAAGACTCAGTTGTATTTTCAATAGATTTTTTTGAAGGGCGCAGAAGGTTCTCGAGGCATTATTGAAATTATCTTTACGGTTGAATTTTTTTTTTGAAGACGTGACGTCACTGACTTTTTTTATAGCGGGGGCAAACGAGCGGTTAGAGTGGATTGGATTGGGCAGCCAAAAACTTACCATCCACACCCACAAAGCTGTCGCGTCTCGTGCGGTGTGTGAATGGCGACAAATTTAAGGAGAAGGCGGAGGAAGGCATTTCAACAATCTTATGTGGATGTTTGTGGGTTTCGATCAAAGGATTGCTCATTCGACCTCTATAGGAATAGTATCCTCCTCCCAGGCTACTTCTATACAAAAATAAATGTAAGTAAATTATATTTTTTATTGTATAATTTAATTATTAATTAAGAATGTACCTACAATGAAGAAATAAATAAGGCCCGCTGAGTTTGTTTCGCCGGTTCTTCTCAGGACAGGGCCAGGGTTGAATCGGTGGTTTTTTTTTGACGTTCAAAAAGCAATTTTTTTAATTCTATTTTGAATAAAAATATTTTTATTTTGATTTTTCGATTTTATAAAAAAAATCAGGATGAAATACGTCTGACTTTCGGATGTTTATGGGCGTCAAGAAGTCTCCGACCGCTCGTTTAACCCCACGAAAGACGTATCAGACAGATGTTTTTGTTATTTCTCTTTATCTGATGATTATGATAAGTCGGCCTTATCTTAACCGATTAGACCTAGCGAGGTCGTGAGTTTGTTCAACTTGTTATTTATAACCTTATTTATAATGCAACCTTATTTATAACATAGTTATTACCATATTTATTACTTCACAAGATACGAGAGGTTAGCTCAAAGTCGATCTAGAAGAGTGTTATTGCAGCACTGTAGTGAAATTGGGCGTGCACGACGATGACTCATATATCAAGGTAAAATAGCCATGATATCGCATTCCGTGTTGTTTGTGTTTCCGATGTCCCATTGCTGGAGAGGAGGTCCAAACTTCTGCTTAACAATTATGCGGATATCTATAGCGGTAATAAATCCAACTGCTCATCTGCTGTCAAATAATACTTATAAAATAATAATATATTTAGTAAGGAGGCAGTCGAATTGGGCCGGCACGACCGGGGATATCTCCCCGGTTATCATCTCGCTTACACGAATCCGGCGTAAAGTGACAGCTGTGCTGTCGCGTTTCGTACGGCGTGTTAGTAGCCAGTGGCCTATATGGGAGGAGACAGGAAAAAAACGCATCTGCGTAAAAAATTGTGCGGATATCTATGGGCGTCATGAAAATGACTCCGATTGTTCGTTTGATCCCTACTATAAAAAAAATCAATGTGATTTCTGAGTTGCCGATGTCCCATTGGTGCCCCCTTCTGCATAACAATTGTGCGAATGCCTATGAGCTTCGGTAATCCGACTGCTCGTCTGTCTCTAACATTGAAAAACACTTGACGCTTTTTGGCGAGTGCACCCATTTCTGACGTCAGACAGCCAAGGCCGCATCTTATTTTATTTCAAAAGGTGAGAAATAAGGAAAACGTCGATAATACGTGTGACGTGAGATGGCGCACGTACGCAGAATACGTGACCTACCTGGCGGCTGGATCTAGATCAGGGGTGGGTCAGTAATAGTCTGGTCGATGGGTGAAACAAAAAATATATTTAGTTAGAGCTGTAGTTACCTCTCGCTCACACGATATCGGCATGACGGTATTGCGTTTCTTGGGGTTCTGTGGGTAGCTTGGGAAGAAAGAAGGGCCAACGCATGTGCGAAAGAAAAAAAAGAAAAAAATTGCACGTATGCCTTCATCATACTAATATTATAAATGCGAATGTAAGTTTGTTTGTTACCCTTTCACGCGAAAACTGCTCAACCGATCATCATGAAATTTTGTACACATGTTCTTGGAGGTATTAGAAGTAACATAGGATAGCTTTTATCCCGAAAAAATGTTCCTGAGGGATGCCATGGAATGATTTTCCACGATATCGAAATTTACGCGGGCGAAGCCGCGGGGCGCAGCTAGTCTAATATATAAAATTCTCGTGTCACAGTTTTCGTTGCCATACTCCTCCGAAACGGCTTGACCGATTCTCATGAAATTTTGTGAGCATATTGAGCAGGTCTGAGAATCGGCCAACATCTATTTTTCATCCCGATATTCCCACGGGATCGAAAGTTACGCGGGTGAAACCGCGGGGCGCAGCTAGTATATTATAAAAAAGTGACATGATAAAAATGGCCCAAGAAATCAACAAGTAATATGTATATGACTTATGAGAATTTAGTAAAACTGCATTGCAGACAAATCAGGCCATGACGACTGGGGAGGTACCTTAAACCTCCTTCATTGTGACGACTTTGCCGTGAAGTGTCACAACGTATCTGCAAGACCATGATCTGTGCGGATATCTATGGGTGTAGGTACTGGGTCACCAGAGCTGGAATACCCGGCGCAGTGCACGCAGGAGTCGCGCGTTTTTTGGGATCATCTCCCACAAGGGTGACTTATTACCCAATCTTAGATAATATTCTTGGAAAATACGGTCTTGTCACATCACTCCGAAAAATTCCACGAATAAGTGCGTCAGTGATAAAGAAAAAGCGTTATATAATCGTCATCGTCGTTCCTCATCAAATCCACGAAATAAAAACCACGAAAATATGTATGAATTATAGTTATTCATTTGCAAAAAAAAAGGACCTCGTAACGAATCATAGTCGAAGTTGGCACAGACAGGGTACAATCTGGTGTAAAATATCACTAAGGAAATAGTACAAGTGACCGGGACCTCTGGCGCTCTCTGGGAGGTGGAGGTCCAGCAGTGGACTCCTCCGGCTGAAGATGTAAGGAAACAATTGACTACACTTTACATGTGAAACCGGGATGCACAGCTAGTAATATTACTTGGGAAATTGGAATTACTTCCTACTCCTACTTTCTTCTGATTAAATTCGTTGCTTCGTTGGGACCCCCAAGACAGATTTAGCTTTTCCATCGTTCTCCCTGCGATCATATCAGAGGGTCAAGTGTGGTTGTCGCTGTCGATCCTGCGACAGGAATTGCAGCGGTGAGCCAAAGCCCGATAGTAAAAAAAAAGTTAGTAATATGTTAATACTGTGACATCGATAGACAAACGTATGTAACAATGTTATGGAGGTTAACAATTTGCTTTGGACCGGCTCCAACGAAGCCGGCAACGTAACAATAAATGATAATTAATTAAATGAGCTTGCCCTAAAACTAAGAGGGAGCTTGTCCCATCGGGCTGCTATGCAACAACGACAAACGAAATTTTCATCTTTATCATTTCAGCTTTCGCCCACCCACTGACCATGCGTACGTGCACATTTGCACGGCTAGCATGTAGCCGGCACCTCGCGTGAGTATAATTATCTAGACGTTATTCCTTCACTGTATTATTATATAGACTAGCTGAGCCCCGCGGTTTCACCCACGTCACTTATTAAACTTCTCCCCTCTATTTCATCCACTTAGGGGTTGATATTTCAAAAATCCTACCTAAGAAACTTTCATGGCGTCCAATTATTATCAAATGCATAGTTTACGGTTCTATAAAGGACATACAGACAAACATTTTTGATATTGAGTTACAATAACTACTCGCATAGAGATTAAAATTCGATTCTAAATATTAAAAAGTAAAATTTATTGACCTTAAATACAATTTGACCGCAGAATAATACCTAAGGGTCAAACTACATTATTATTTTGTGGTTTGACTTTCTACATGTCTTGTGTTGTTTGTGAATTTTTAGACTAGCTGCGCGCCGCGGTTGCACCCGCGTATGTTTCGTCCCGTAGAAATGTCGAGATGAGAAGTAGATGTTGGCCGATTCTCGGTATGCACACAAAATGCATGTGAATCAGTCTAGCCGTTTCGAAGGAGTATGGCAGGTAACTAACGATGTGAGACGAGAATTTTATATAGCACTACCTGTGCCCCGCGGTTTCACCCCTGTTTATTTTCTAAGAAATCCATATAAACTTCAACACCCTATTTCACCCCATTAGGGGTGAAATATGGTGTTGAATTTCTAAAAATCCTTTCTTAGCGGATGCCTGACTTATAACATCTACCTTCATGCCTAATTTCAGCCCGATCCGTCCAGTGGTTTGGGCTGTGCGTTGAAAAGATGTGCATGTTTTGAGGACTAGTAAGCAAGTGAAAAAAATCAAATTGAAAATGAAATAAACCGTTAATAGACATCATCGTCACCGAATCTAGTAATTTTAATGAAATTTCGTACATGCTGATTCGTCCTACACAAAACAGCCTATATTTTTTATTAACAGAAATTAAGATACACAGCAGCGCGTGGATCGGTCAGCTAGTAAAGTTCGTGTATAATCAATTGACCCTACTGACCTCGGTGTTCAGCGTATTTTTTAATAATCACCAATTCTCAGAATCTAAATATAAATATTCTAGGAATCACACTACGATCCTCGAAATCTAGATTCTAGAATCATTGGAAACACATTTCGTTTTTTAATTGCAACTTTTTGTGTTTTTTTTAATTACTGGATAACAGAACATGGTTTTAATGGATTTGGTAATTAGTAAGTGCTTTACTTTCATTTGTTATCTTTCCTTTGTGTTTCTATCTGTTGCCGGTGTTGTAGATAAAAAGTGTTACACAGTCAGCTTGACTGCCCGCGCCCACAAACATCCGTCTCACTTGGAGTTATATAAAAGGCTTCCCGGAAAAGAGAAAGCATTGTGTTTTTTTAACCCCGTGCTATAAATAAAAATAAATAAAATTCATTTATTTCAGTCATAGCCCATAAAAATTGTACATTGATATTTGATACTATTAATACTTACAACATATATTTTTCAACATAAAACATAAAATTATCATTAAAAGTCATTTAACATTTAATAAAACAATTCAATTAATAAAATAAAATAAAAATACAATATTCGTTAAATTATTATTGAAATTATAATTGATGTAATTAAACAATTAAAAAAATATATGCCAGTGTGTCCGCTGGCTGGAGGAAACTTTGTGAGTGGCAGTGTCATGCAGCATTGCAGCGGAATTGAGCCAGCTCACATGATACAGCCGCAAATTGATGACGCGTTTCGTGCGGTTTGTTAGTTTCCCGTGGCCCATTAGTGGAAAGAAACGAGGAACATATCTGCATAACAATGTTGTCTATGGGCGTCAGTAATCATGAAAAGACGCCGACCCCTCGTTTGCCCTCTTTTTCCATACAAAAATATCACACATAATCTACTAAGCTCTTTTAGTAGATCTTAGTAGATTAAGACCGGTGACATAGTGACACAACTAGTAGCGGAGTGATCATAATGATCAGCCCTAACAATCCTCTGACCCGGGGTCGAAGAGGGCGAGGCTACAGCGTGCCGTCTGTAACCATGCAAACAAATTGCATGGACGCAATCAGCATACATACACACACTATGTATGATAAATTGCATTCGCAACAATACTAATAGTATTACATTGAGAACCGCGTTACAACAATATAGACCTTATTTAGAAGGCTATTAGGTTTATAATAAATTATGTAACGACAAAGATAATTTTGACACTCAGTTATTGTAAAATAGACTCCAAGTCATAGGTATTATGAGTGAAGATAAAGGCATATGTGTTTGTAAAGGCGATGCTATAGCCAATTGTACTGTATGTCTTACGCGATAAGGTCGATATTGACATGTGGGTGTGTCGGCGTCGACACGTCCGTGGCTGCGGAGTTATTATCTGTTGAAATAATTGTAAAAAATAAGGAAAATGGCGGCGCTGAGTCATAGTTGCACTGCAACTGAAGTAATTAGCTTATAGAATATTCCACTGCGGAACTGATGCAATAGGTGGCGTGTGTGTTATATGTGAACTTATTGATTTTTTTCTTTTTTATCAGGAAGAGAGATGGGGAAGAGACCCTTGCAAGTGTAAAACCTGGAGAAGTTTATGGACGTAGATTCATATGAATTATTTAGGAAAAAATATTACAATGCATTGATTTTTTTTTTGCAATTTTTTACTCTATAAGGCACAGGTTCCCAAACTTTTTCGTCTAACGCCCACTTTGAAAATCAGTTACTTCGTATCACCCCCTTATTAGTTATTACTTATTACACCTTGATATTCAAAGACAATTATGTCGTTTCTGGCCCCTTACCGCCCCCCTCTGAGCATCTAGTGCCCACAAGGGGGCGTTATCGCCCACTTTGGGAAAGACTGACTGCTTTAAGGGGACTACAGAGCTGTTGCTTCAAGTCTAGGGTTGCCATCCGTCCGAGTTTCCTAGGATTTGTCCTAGTTTAGAGGGCGTCCGGGGAGCGTCCGGTCCGGGCGGGGTTTTATTTGTAGTCCGGATTTTGATTTGGTTGATTTGATTTTTGAATGATTGATTTGATTCAAAAAACTAAGTCTAAAAATTCCAAGTTTTGGAAGAAATGTTTATGGTTACTGGAAATATTTTTTTAAGTTCGTCGTTTAATTTAAAATAGCATTAAAATAAATAATAATTGATTTATGACCATTAAACTATATTTTATTCTTCTGAGTATCTTATGAAAAATACTATTTTCTAACGTCCGGGTAGGAAGATCCGAAATCCGGGGTTCTTACATGCCTTGTCCTGGTTGACAGATTTTTGAGATGGCAACCCTATTCAAGTCTAATGCATATCTATCGAGCTATGAGTTGGGCGTTTGACTGGAATCTGGATGCACCCGAAGCTGGCACGACCGTGCAGGCACCTGTAGCTCGTTACACCTGCGTGAAGTGACAGACCAAGGAGGACAACGTATCTGTAAAACCTCTATGAGGATGTCTACGGGCGTAGTCTTCAAAAGGACAGCTCATTTTCCTTCCTATACATATTGCAGTTACCTTACAGGTTTTAACACGATAAGATATTAAAGGTACTACCCAAAACATTTACCTTTAGGGTCAGCGCAGACAGAACGGAGCGAAGCGGAGAGGATTTTATTAACGCAAATAAAAATAAACTTTAAGCTTGTTGGAATAAAGTGCAAAAATCATTCCCGCGCTTCCCCGAGGACGCGTGAGCATTTTTTGTCAGGTTCAAGCATTTATGCACTTTATTGCAATAAGTTTAAAGTTTATTTTTAATTGCGTTAATAAAATTCTCTCCGCTGCGCTCCGTTGTCTGCGCTGAGCCTTAGTCGACGTTTCGGCCGGGTTACACCAGCTGTGGTCCCGCGCCGACTCTCGGGGCCGAGAGTGTATACAGTATGACATGTGTGTGTGTGAGTGTGGCCAACATGTGTAACGAACGCGAATAATTCCTTCTTCCCTATAACTTGAAAAAAAAATCCCCACAAAATGAGTTGTTCTCTTGGATTAGATTTTATGCGGACGAAACCGCGGGACACAGCTTCATAAAACCGTGATAACAACTGAAATAAACTCGCTTTTAATTGCATTTTAAATTAGGATATTAATAACCATTTACATTTCAAAATTGCTGTGTTTTTCCATTGCTTTTGACTTTGCATTTTGTTAACATAAATTTCATAATTTCGGTAAAACCAGAAAGTACGGAATGTTTTCGGGTATTTTTATGAGGGGCAAACGAGCGGCCCTCGTATCTGGTGAGTGTAAGAAAAGATTTTTTTTAATATTACCAAAGGTACATTGTCCTCTTTTTGGGAGGGATAGTAAATTGAATTCCTACTCAAAATTCAGCCATTTTTACACCTATGTCATCTTTTATGACTGTTATGTTTAATGCCTAATAGTATAAACTTATTATGTTGACTATATTAATTGTTTCTCTTCTGATTATATTTTTTATGGTATAGGGGGCCAAACGAGCAGTCGGAGCCATTTTCATGACTACCAACGTCCATAGACATCCGCATAGAGGCTATACGGGTGCGCTGCCCTCCTTTCTCTTCTCACCTCCACGGGCCACCGGCTACTTAGACACCGCACGAAACGCGACAGCACAGCTGTCACTACGCCGGTCTCGTGTAACCGAGAGGTACCTCCCCGGTCGTGCCGGCTGAATCCAACTGCAGCGTGGCACTACCTCTTACTAAGTACAGTAGTCATCAAAAACTATGCACCTATTTTTTTTTACCCACTTACGTAATGACGGATCGAACTCAATTCCCCAAACCGCATGCGTGACG
>LUGF01030371.1:49027-61689 GCA_001625245.1 Calycopis cecrops
GAGGGGAGGTGCCACACCAGACGGGAAGTTTACGTGTAAGGGTTACAAGTTGATTTACACAGTTACGTTCTTGACAACATTTTCGTAAGAGATAGTGCCACACTGCACAGCCGAATTTGGCTGGAACGACTGGGGAGGTACCTTTCGCTTACACGAGACCGGCGTAAAGTGACAGCTGTGCTGTCGCGTTTCGTGCGGTGTGGAAGTAGCCGAGGTGGAAGGAGAAAGGAGGGCAGCGCATCTGTATAACCTCTATGCGGTTGTCTATGGGTGCCTGTAGTCATGTAAATGGCTCCGACTGCTCGTATGCCTCCTACACCATAAAATAAAATACTCCAGACGCTGACTGTGATCACCGGTTTTTGAAGCTACGCCGCCCATAGCAGAACCCTCCATTGGCCAGCAACTCAGAAGCTGCACGAGGTGCAACCACATGGATGTCACTTTGAGGTTAATTCAATGAGAGGCACCTTCCCTTTAAAGGAGAAACCTTGAAAAGATAGTCTGATGTCGGCTGTACATTTTTCTGTTAAAGTATCAGTTGGTCCATTGGAAACTAAAGTTGCAAATACTCGAAAAATGGGCTTAAGAAGAGACGTTAGAAGTATATAATAATAATTATTTAAAAATTAAGCATCCATTAGCCATTTAGAATTCAAGTATCTCTCTCTCTGAACCCTTTTTTATCGTATAGAAACCTCCTTGGATACCAACTCAACAGGGTCTATGTCAGACTTGAACTAAAACCACACCGTACTCCAACTTGGAAGTCTGCGTCAAGATGTCCAGGTGTTCCCTACGAAAGGAGACACCAGCAGACAGTCTCTGGATCTATAATTGTGCTTAACCAGTAACCTAAATAGACGTGATAGCAATTAAGCTTCAACAAAAATATACGTCGACCTTGCAAGAAAAAGATGGCGGACGCATAATAGCAATTAAAATAGAATATTTTGACGGACGTTTTTCTACACGTGTACCTATAGGTAATTAAAAGATATTAATATTCATCTCCATTGTAACAAAGCAGAGGAATTTAAGGGGGAACCTGGTCGGCTGCGCGTATTATAATTCCAATGAAAAAAGTTATAAATTACTGGCGTTGTGTGCGTGCGTTTCTAATTGTGACTGCCTGTGTGTGTATGTTTGATAGTGTGTACGTGTGTGCATGTGTGTATGTGTGTATACTATGTGTGTGTGTGTGTGTGTGTGTGGTTCCCGCGTGATGTAATACAAACTTGTACATTTGATTAATTAATTCTCTTTGGTGATTGCCGTGATAAAAACTGCGCTGTTGTCAGGGAGACGAGAGCCGAGTGATCATCAGCATCATCATCAGTAGCGCAGTTATGACGTCATCATGATCAGTCGTCGTCCGCTGCAGAATAAAGGCCAATTGCAACAAAAAAAATAGGGTTGCCGTAGCTAATTTATTATTATAAAAATATATAATTGAAACTTTCCAGCTGTTGATAGTCTCTAGCGATTTCATAATCGATAAAAACGAATAGATAGATGAACTAATAGATAAAAAAACTGATAGATAGATAGATAGATAAATCTTTTTCACTCGGTCGGTTAACGTATGGTACGTTACGTCCCAAATCACAATTGCTATCAATCAACAGATGGTATTTGTTCCTTTGTGCGCTTTTCAAGTCGACTCACCCATATTGCTATCAAAATTTGGGACAGACAACATTAGACAATTTTTGTAGAGAGAAGAGGTAGTGCCATGCTGTGTTGCCGTGGAATTGGGGCGGCGCGGGAGGTACCTCTTGCTCACGTGATACCGCCGTAAAGTGACATTTCTGCTCTCGCATTTCGGTGTGTAAATGGTGGGAGGGAGAAGGAGGGCATTTGTATAACCTCTGTGTGAATCTCTAGGGACGGAGGTAGTCACTAAAATGGCCACGTTTTGCCATCTATACTATAAAAAAAATCAAATCAAGATGAAATATTTGTTCAACAAAATTTCCACTCGGTTTCGAACCAAGTACCGGTTGGAGCTCAGCACCACACTCGTACGGCGAGGGGGAGCACATTAGCATGTAATAGCTGTTACGGAGAAAAACTCCACACAATTGTGTATGCAAACAGCCGAACATATCTAACTGAGTGACGGACAAAAACAACTAGCCTCGCAGTTGGGCCGTGACGCCGAGGGAGGGGACAAGCATTACACAAGTTTATATCGATGATTTGAAGAGGAAACTTCATTTGTTGAGAAAAATATTATGAGTTCGTGTCGGTAAACCTGGTATATAAAGAAGTTTTCCTGAGCTACGTAAAGCATTTTAAGATAGTTTTGAGATTTCGCTTATATTTTCAGTCCTTAATGCTTCTATTATTTTTATCGAATAACATATATGACACGATAAAGATTAGCCAAATGTCACAGAATATTCAGTTCCTATAGTATAGATGGTACTACATTTATCGTACTCATTGACACTTGTTAGTTAGCTTATTAATTAAGGTTGTTAACTATTTAAAATCTAGAAATGTCTTTTGATGGCTTGTCACAATACACTCACCATCTTTTCTACTTCGCTATATTTAAAGACGAACTACAACTTTCTAAAGTAGGTATATAACTCGGTAAATACAGGTTTCTTCCGTCGACTGTAGATTACCGAATAATAGACGTAGATATACTAA
Source organism: Calycopis cecrops (assembly GCA_001625245.1). Taxonomy (NCBI): domain Eukaryota; kingdom Metazoa; phylum Arthropoda; class Insecta; order Lepidoptera; family Lycaenidae; genus Calycopis; species Calycopis cecrops. The sequence goes on from LUGF01030371.1 coordinate 51,689, forward strand.
AAGTATAGAATTTGGTCTTACTGGTCAGATAAATACGACAGTTTGTATGTTCTCACGCAAAAACAAACGAATAGATGTAGATATTAGAGACAGCAATTAAGGAAATAACATGTTACTTCAGATAACATAAAAATAACTTTTTATCTTTCAAATATTTAAATTAATCCTTGTGTTTGCGTAAAGTGTTTAGAAAAGCGTGGGCTCAGTCAGCGAACTATGAATCTCCAAACTATCGATAAACCTGCAACAGTAACAGCACTAGTAACGGGCATGTCTTTGTGTTGGCAGTGCAATTAGGTAACATTATTCGCATGCTGTTGCTAACGCTATTGTGTTGCGGCTACCTACTGTGCGGGAAAAGGGGTAATGCGTTCAGACGCGCGAGGGTAGTTCGAAATGTGCAGACAAGAGCGTGCTACTGACGTGCGTCAAACATCTGCGTTGGGCTAAATAATATAGATGTAACAGTTGTGTTTGAGGTTGAAGTGGCCAGGTGACGATTTTTTTTATAGCATAAGGGGGCAAACGAGAAATCGGAGCCTTTTGATGACTACAGACGCCCATGGACATTCGCATGATTGTTATGCAGATGCGTCGCCCTCCTATCACCCCTAATGGGCCACCGGCTACTCATAAACCGCACGAAACGCGACAGCGACGCTGTCACTTTACGCCGGTATCAAGTGAGCGAGAGGTACTTCCCCGGCCGTGCCGGCCGTTGCATAGGAGGATGTAGTGTCATGCACAATGCATGGCACTACATCCTATGCAGCATGGCACTACCTCTTCCTAAGATTGGTTGATTCCGATTTCGTCTATACTAATATTATAAAGGAAAGATGTATTTGTTTGTATCAAATAGGATTTAAAATTCGTCCTATTTTAACCATTATTCTACTGACATAAAGGCACATTATCAAGCATGCTGTGTTTTATTAAGAATGAACAAATCTTATTTTTGCCAACGAAGTCAGCAAGGATCGGCAAGTAATTACTATGGTTATCTAGACATTAATGATATGCTAAAATCGGTTATAAAAGTAAATACACTAATGTAAACACAGCGCTTTTAAAGGACAAGTATGGACGAAAATAAGGTCGTAAATTTACTTAACTTTTCATACAATTATCGTGTTGTTTTTTGTTTCCAACACAACGTTTGTTGATTAATTCACAAGTCCTGATCAGTTCGCAACTTGTTATCGAAGCTATGACGTGATAATGATTATATGTTTTAATCTGTAATGTTATTTTTGACGTGGGCACGGGTTGGGTTAATAAATTTCAACTCTTTAATTTGTTAAATAATTATTTTCATAAATAATGCCAAATGCGAAAAGAAATAATGTGAAAGTTTTAGATAATGATTGAAGTGAGAACTTAATTTTGACGTTAGAGCTATTGTTCAAATCTTGTTAATGTTAACTTAAATGTTTAATATTAACTAAAATTTAAACAATAGCTTAAACAAGGTATTAGCCACGTAAACACTTTACGTGGCTAAAACCGCGGGGCACAACTAAATGATAAACGCAACTGGCTCGTGATGGATACTTGTGGCGGTCTATGGACGAGGCCTGTGGGCTGTGCCCAGCAGTGGAAGAGGCCAGCAGTGGACGAGGCCTGTGGGCTGTGCCCAGCAGCGGAAGAGGCCAGCAGTGGACGAGGCCTGTGGGCTGTGCCCAGCAGTGGAGGAGGCCTGTGGGCTGTGCCCAGCAGTGGACGAGACCTGTGGGCTGTGCCCAGCAGCGGTTGAGGCCTGTGGGCTGTGCCCAGCAGTGGACGAGGCCTGTGGGCTGTGCCCAGCAGCGGAAGAGGCCAGCAGTGGACGAGGCCTGTGGGCTGTGCCCAGTAGTGGACGAGGCCTGTAGGCTGTGCCCAGCAAGGGACGAGGCCTGTGGGCTGTGCCAAGCAGTGGAGGAGGCCTGTGGGCTGTGCCCAGCAGTGGATGAGGCCTGTGGGCTGTGCCCAGCAGCGGAGGAGGCCAGCAGTGGACGAGGCCTGTGGGCTGTGCCCTGCAGTGGAGGAGGCCTGTGGGCTGTGCCCAGCAGTGGACGAGACCTGTGGGCTGTGCCCAGTAGTGGAGGAGGCCTGTGGGCTGTGCCCAGCAGTGGACGAGGCCTGTGGGCTGTGCCCAGCAGTGGACATCAAGCCATCATGATCATGAAATCCAATATACTAAGGTGTTTTTGGAATAAATATCATTTACCCAAATAGGCCAGCACGGGCGGGGAGGTACCTCTCGCTTATAGTATACCGGTGAAAAGTGACAGCTGTGCTATCACGTGCGGTGTGTAAGTAGCCGGTGGCCCATGAAAGGAGGGCAAGGCATCTGTATAACCTATTATCTAATGTTTATTAGGCGTCGATGGTCATGAAATGTCTCCCACTCGTTTGCCCCCTTATTCTACAAAAAACATCACGTTCGCTTGAGTAAACTCCGTACCGGGACGCAGCTGACACATTTCCAACTCGCACCAGACGCGGGTCACGTGTAACGCAGTAGTCAGACCGTGTGGACTGGCTCTCACCTTGAGAGCTCCGACCTTGATCTTGTATGATGTAATAATTTAATGCGCCCAGCGTCACGCCAACATACACCCTATCACCCCAGCTTAAAGTCGGTATTACAATGGCCAATATTCTTTAGCCCGTCCACCGTCTCGCAAATATGCACTCTATTGTCAAAACATAAGGTCGGTTTTGCGATGGGGGTTCAATGTTAGTTACGTATGCGGTTTTGCGTGTCCCAAGTTTTTTGCGATACAATTCGTTTTAAATTTCTATTGTTATTAATTTACAATATGCCTTAAGGCTTAGTGGTTTAAACGGATCGCGTTGTTTCGGGTTCGAACCTGGTCATTAAAGTCTGGTTTAAGTTTAGCAATTTCTAACACATTGTAATAAAAACTATTTATCTCGTTTTATTTAAGTTATTTAGTTTATCATTCGCGTAAACGTAAGGAATCATTATAATTTTTAACACATTTCGAAGTTGCGGACATTATTGCAGATTCAGGCAGAGAAAGATGAAGTTTTTAAACAAATTTTCTCTATTAAGTCTATCCTAAGGCATTTTCTTTGGGGGTCAAAAGTAATTTTGTTGATGCAATAATACGAATATAATCTATACCTTGTTTAAATAAGTATACGTGTCAAGTTTCATCTGAAATGTATTTTCTTATATTAATTTAGATTGTCTATACGTAATATAAATATAAACTATTTTTTGTTTGTTTGCATCGAATAAGCTAAAAAAACTAATGGTCCATTAGTTTTTTAGCTTTTAGATTTTACCCATTATTTCACTCATGATAAGCTTCTTATCAGGAAGTACCACAGCCATATCATAACATAGCCTAACAGCCATACCGTATTCTATTACGAATCAACAATTTCAATTTTTGACGTCCAACGAAGAGGGATATATTGATCCGAGGCCCGCTGAGTTTGTTTCGCCTGTTCTTCTCGGGACAGGGCTAGGGTTGAGTCGGTGGTAGACGTAATTGTTGAGGTTCAAAAAGTAACTTTTATAATTGTAGTTTAAATAATAACATTTTCATTTCATTTCGTATAGGTACGTGCAAGTTTTATCTAAATCCGTTAATTCGTTTGCTTATGGTGTGTACATAAACACTTTTTGATAATGTTTGTAGGATTTCGTTGACATAGTACATTAGTGTTTATTTGGTCGCACTGTATGATGAGAGAACTAGATAAGGCTTGTAGACATTGAGTGATCTTGTTTTTTCCGTAGTCTGTTTGTTCGTTGACTCACCTTGTGTACGTGAGGTGGTGCTACGCTGCGTGTAGCCGAATTGGCCTTACACGATATTGTCGTAAAGTGAGAGGCACCTTTGCCGGTGACCCGTGGAGGTGGAGGAGAAAGGCATCTGTATAACCTCTGTACGGATGTCTATGAACGTCGGTGGTTTTAAAAATGACCAACTGCTCGTTAACCCATTTATATCTACTATAAAAAAAAGATTTTGGTGTTTGTATTATTTGCTCCAGAACTGCTGCAACGTTTTTAACCGTTCTTTCACTAATGGAAAGAGATATCAAGGAGTATCATAAGTTGTATTTTATTATGATTTAACGATTTTTATTTTATTATCTTCTTTAACAACTTTTTTATTTTATGGTTAATGTATACTATATAAGTATATTTTGTTACTTGTGATGCTCCCAATGACAGAACTTTGTAGTATTTAATATTTGTAGATATAATTAAAATTGACTATTAACTACTCTATTACTATTACGAATCGATTTGACTTGGGGATCTTCAAGAAAAGAGCCTTTCATAAAGGCCGACAACGCAACTGCAAAACCCCCGGTGTTGCGGATGTCTGAGGACGCTGGAAATTTTCACCTCGGCGACCCGACTGCTTGTTTGCCCCCTATATAATGAAAAAAAAACTCTTTCGTTTTTTGTTTCGTTTTTTGTCAAACTAAGTTGTTTAAAAAACTTCTTTGATATGGGATATAGCGGCTGCCGGCGTGACGATGATGATGTAGGTGATAACAGTGTCAAAGGTGATAGCACTGATAAGAGGCGAGTGATGCAAGCGCGTGTGTCTGATGCAATCAGCACGTCATACTGCGGGTGAAGCCCGGCGGCGAGCATATAGATCACTTCGAGAGTACTTGCTAGGGCTGGCCTAGGAGTGGATTGTTAAACCTGACTGTGAGGATCAGTGGTTGAGAGAGAGAAAGAGAGTTAGGAATTTGGTGGTGTTACAACTTACATCCCCGTGCCTCGGAGAGCACGTTAAGTCGTCGGTCCTGCGCCTGATTTCTCTCCGGTCGTGCCGGACTGCCGTCCCATTGGAATATGAGAGTGAGGGAATAAAGAGTGCACTTTTGGGTTGGTATTACACTTGCACTATAATCTGTGCGGAGCAAAGCATATGCGACTGCCATCAACTAAACTGATTGTGGGTTGCAAGAGATCGACCCTCTTGACTTTCATCGAAAGAGACTGATGTTTGGTGGGAAGTGGGAGAAGAACCAGGTCTCTTGGCCATACTCATAATCAAACTAGGTAGGTACCTACTGTCCCTGGCCATTGCGTTATGTTTTCCGCTGGCCCAAAAGAAGAAGGACGAATTAATCCTTCTAATATAATAAATTCGAAAGTTTGTATGTATGTTTGTTTGTTTGTTTGTTACTCCTTCAAGCAAAAACTGCTGAAAAAGTGATTCTTATGATCATAGAATCATGATAGATTTTATCTTAAAAAAATTGTTCCTATGGCATGCCATGAGATGATTTTCTATTTCCAACGGGATCAAAGTTTACGCAGGTGAAACCGCGGGGCGCAGCTAGTTTCCATATAAATATTGTATAACATTTATGCGGAAGTTTATAGATAGTAGACAAAAGAAAGTAGATTTATCTTCAGTCTGAGGTGATTTAATCAGGGGACTTGGGTATTTGCTTGGAATCTTCGAGACAGGGAGGTCCTGACCATGACGGTAGCTGCTTGTTATTTTCAAGGCATAAGGGAATAATGAACATGTCACCACAGATGATACGTGATCACATTGATCACAAAGGTACATGTTCCTGGCGTAGCGTGCGCTGGCGGAGCTCCTTATAAAAATTGGTTTGGGGACCTTTTGAGACGAATTATTTCGCTTTCGCACGTTGGGGGCCCGGATAATTGCTACGGCAGATAGGGCGGTGGCTATGCCCCTGGAGCTCTTTTACTAAAGATACCTAAGTCATGGATCACTGGGGCAGCTAATTCCAACATACTTTACATATTTGCTATTGCTTTTATTCTATATTTTGGTAAGAGGTAGTGCCACACTGCATGCTTGCATGCAATCGAATTGAGCCGGCACGACCGGGGAGGTACCTCTCGCTTACACGAGACTGGCGTAAAGTGACAGCTGTGCTGTCGCGTTTCGTGCGGTGTGTAAGTGGCCGGTGACCCATGGAGGTGGGAGGAGAAAGGAGGGCAGCGCATCTGTATAGTCTCTATGCGGATGTTTGTGGGCGTCGATAGTCATGAAAATGGCTCCGGCTGCTCGTTTGCCCTCCTATATCATAAAAAAAAAAAAAAAAATATTTTGAGTGTTTTGGATGAGCGGAGTTCGTTCCAAGATTTTGTTTAACTTAGTAACGTCATGATGTCAATATTAGTGATATTTGCAATTTGTTAGATGTATGTATTTATATAAGCATGTATTTATTGTCTATTTATGTATATTGCTTAGATATTAATTTGTCGTAGTTTATAATAAAGAATTTTGTAATATTAAGAACTTAATGTGCACACTAATATCCCTATAGTAGGACTACTTGAAGAAATTCCACTATGGAATAAGCTGTGTCTTTGTACAATTTTGAATAATATTAAGTTTATAATATATGTTACCTGTGTACATTAACTATTAAATAAACAAATAAATAAGTATTTGTACCATGCATTCACTTAACGCTCAATTTGTCAGAGTGAAAATTTTATGTTGTTGTGATTGTAATCTGTGGCGAATTTCCTGTGAATTAGTTCCGTAGTTTTTGCGTTGTAGATTACCTAACACACATTGCACTGCGCCCCGCAATTTCGCTCGCACATCATTTACCCCAATGTAATCTACTCCTTTTCGTCATTCACAGCATCATTTACTGCGTTATTCCATCTGGAAATAGATAAAATACTTTTCGATGGTTTTTTTTCTTTTTTAACAATCTTGTTATTCATATCTATGCCAAATTACATCCAAATCGATCCAGTAGTTAGGTATCGCTTGAAAGACTAAACTTGAAAGTCATTTCTTTCTATTTCTGATGGACCTACTATCTCGTGACAATATGCTTTTCTAGGCGAGGCGTTTACGATCCCTTTCCGAGTTGATAAGCGTGCTGCGACCATTATTCTCATATCGTATATTTACACAACATTTTCCACAAACGCCGTTTTTAGGGTTCCGTATCCAAAGGGTAAAAACGGGACCCTATTACTAAGGCTCCGATGTCCGTCCGTCTGTCTGTCACCAGGCTGTATCTCCATGAACTATGATAGTTAGACAGTTGAAATTTTCACAGATGGTGATTTCAATATTATTGAAATCGTCGTAACAATTCGTCGAACTGAAGACTATAATATTGAATTGAAGACAATATTATTGTCTTCTTGGTTGAGGGAGACATTCAAACATTATCATTTATAATATTTGTTAGAAGTGGGCTTTTCCCCAAACTATAACCATGGCCCGTGACCATGGTCGGTCTGGTTAATAATAACTGTCACTATATACACATAGTATATTACATATTTATTATATGTAGGAAGTGGTTGCCTCGTGTAACATCATAAATATTCAACAATATGTTTTAAACAAAATGTGGGTTAGTAACGCTATACAAATTCGATAGAAAGGTCGACGGTTCAAAGCCGGGTGTTGCAAAAACAGCTATTATACGAAATGCTGATCACCAATATTGTAGAGTAGAATATATTTGTGTCAGACATACTTTATTTTATTTCTTATTTATCTATTTGTGAAACAATTTTTATACGAAGCAGCTTAAAATTAAATTACATTAACCAGCATAGTTTCCACTAAAATCTAATACAGATATGAATGCAAACACTATATTTAGCGTTCAAGAAAAGAAAAAGAAAGAAAAAATGGACTTAAAACATGTAACAATAAAATGGTTACCTAAGTAAAAATAAAAAAAAGCTTTACATTACTTTTCTTTTTTTTTTTTACTTTTAAATTCCTTGAAAGAATCATTCAACAAATCATATTCTTTACATTATTCGTTAAATTCGCGACACAATCTGTGCAAAAAAGACTTTTTTACATATTTTTCCTTACTAGCCTTATACAAAGATAGATGTTTATTACGTCGCGCGTCGTAAACGTGGCCAACATAATATGACCCCTGTGTTATCGGTCCGAAATTTATAATTTACACGAATTTATAGTGTAGAGTATATGAGTCATTAGATAGTAGTGGACAGCCAGCAAAATTTTCGCGTTCATTCAAGAATATTTTTGTTATTTTTTCTAGCATAAGGAGGCAAAAGAGCAGTGGGAGTAATTTTGCATGACTATCGACGCTCATAGACATCCTCATCAAACCTTCTTTCTTTTTTTTTTATGGTATAGGGAGGCAAACGAGCAGTTGTAGCCATTTTCATGACTACCGACGCCCATAGACATCTGCATAGAGACTATACAGATGCGCTGCCCCCCTTCCTCCTCCCACCTCCATGGGCCACTGGCTACTTACACAGCGCACGAAACGCGACAGCACAGCTGTCACTTCACGCCGGTCTCGTGTAAGCGAGAGGCACCTCCCCCGGTCGTGCCGGCCAAATTCGGCTGCATGCAAGCATACAGCGTGGCACTACCTCTTACTAAAATGTAATAGAAAATTGTGGTAAACACACATACACCTGGTCTGAGCTGCTGACGCAACGCAGCCGATGCTTGCCCCATTCTGATGCAACAACTGAGGCGTGTGGGCCCACTGGGGGTGGGTCGGAGGGCGCGACCCCTGATAAGATAACGGAGTCTGCCAATTGTCTATCTATTTACTACTGTAGATAAGCACGTGTCGCAGATTTTTTATAGAAAGGAGGATAAACGAGACCGGCGTAAAGTGACAGCTGTGCTATCGCGTTTCGTGCGGTGTGTATGTAGCCGGTGGCCAATGGAGGTGGGACGAGAGAGAACGGCAGCGCATCTCCGCCTCTATGCGGATGTTTATGGGCATCGGTAGTCATTAAAATGGCTCCGACTGCTCGTTTGCCCCCCTATATCATAAAAAAAAAAAAATACGATACGAGCTGTTTGTTGATTACCGACGACCACAAACATCCGTACGGTTAATTTTATGTGCTAGGTACTCTTCCATCTGTAATCTCAGAGTAGTGGGTTTGCTTAGTTATTCTAAGACGGAGGTACCTCCGGGATCATGCCATCCCACTCGCGCTGCAATGCAGCAATTGCACTTCTATCTAGATTTTTATGATCTTTGGCACTAGAAATGTTGCTTACGACAAAAAGCCTTTTATAGACTGAGGGGGCAAACAAGCAATATACTACCGACACCCATAGACATCTGCATAGAAGCTATAGAGATACGTCGCTCTCCTTACTCCTCCGTCCTCTATGGGCCACCGGCTACTTACACACCACACGAAACGCTCAGCTGTCACTTTACGCCGGTGTCATGTAAGCGAGAGGTACCTCCCCGGTCGTACCAGCCCATTTCGATTCCATGGTTGTACCTCTTACTACCTGCGTATTTACTGTGTCCTTGAGTGCAGGCCCCAACTGTTGCCCTAAAAGCCCTACCCCTGGGCCCTCGGGGGCAAAACAAACAACTCTCGTTGGTCCCTCAAGTTGTGCCCTTATTGAAATTTACGAGTCAACTGCCGCCCGGGTATGTCCAACTCATTTAACTTTTTAATAACTCGGGAATGGGATAAGTTATTACCAAGTATATTTAATGTGAGCATAGCCGCACTTAGCTGCGTACCGCGGTTTCACCCATGTAATTTTCGATTTTTCATAAAACATTGAAACATTTTTTACGATTTATGGTCTCAGCACACTCTGAAAGGGATCGTAACCGTATCACCTCGAGCCGGTCAGTATTCTTCGTATGAAACTTCATACTGCAACGCACACTAATGGGAAACGCAACGTAATCGTATCGTCTTCGCTTTTCTAGGCGAGGCGTTTACGATCCCTTTCCGAGTTGATAAGCGTGCTGCGACCATTATTCTCATATCGTATATTTCCACAAACGCAGTTTTTTATGTAAGTTTCTATATAAAAATAATTGTGATATATTTTACATTGTAACGCCTAGCAACAGATAAATCTGTTGTTGTTGTGTTTTAAAAAACACATCGAATGTTCGAGAAATGTGACTATAATTTATAATTTTATAACATAACAAAGTCAAAATACAGTATCTAGTTTAATGTAGAAAATGTATAATTTTGGTCCACTGCAGCTTTTTTA
>LUGF01030371.1:88055-100129 GCA_001625245.1 Calycopis cecrops
CCGCTCCAAAAACTAAATGGTTTACGTGCCTTACGCAACGTGCCTAGTCGTTGTTTTTTATAGCATAGGAGACAAACGAGCAGTTAGGTCACCTGATGTAGTGATCACCAACGCCCACAGACATCCGTAACACCAGAGGTCTAACAGATGCGTTGCCGACTTGAGGAAAGAATAAGCTCTTTTCTTGAAGATCCCTAGGTCGTATCGGTCCGGAAATACCGAGGGGGGCAGCAGTTGTGTTTAATAAGATGCAGGAATTGGGCCGAGGAGGTACCCCTCACCCACGTGAGACCTCCGAGTGTCATACTCAGTAAAACAAACCGACGAATGCGACAGCATGGCGGTATGCCGTCACATTTCGATTTGTGAGTTACCGGTGGCCCATGGAAGAGGAATGGGGCAGCGCATCTATATAGCCTTTATGCGGATGTTAATGGATGTTGGTAGTCAATAGACTCGATTGCTACCTCTTACAAAAGAACATATTCAGTGACATTTTCATGACTACCCCCATACACACTGATGATATACAGAAGCGTTGCCCTCCTCCCCTTTACATGGGCCACCGGCTACTTACACTCCGCACGAGACGCGACAGCACAGCTGTCACTTTACGCCGGTATCGCGTAAGAGGTACCTCCCCGGTCGTGACGCTCACTTCGGCAACATGCGGCGTGGCACTACCTCTAACCAGACGGCACTAGAGTGGCCATAAGTTCTGCACATAAACCTGTCCGGCGCTTCTAGAAGTAGCCCAATGGTAATGAGCGGGGACTGGGGACAGTTAGAGGGGACAAAAACCGGCCGCGACCGGCGGCTAGACCCGGGAGTAACGGGCCCGCTCGGGTGACCATGAGTGTGGAAATAGGTTGTAACAGGTACAGAACAGGGTTGGGGCAGAATTGGGACGGCACGGCATGGGAGTCTTGTCTAGAATACATAGCGCTGTTTTTAAGGTCAAGGTCAGTTTCCCGTGGCCCATTAGGAGGGGAAGAAGAAACATATCTGGATAAAAAAATATGTGGACGTTGGCTTCAGTATCCAAAAAACAGGTACTCAATACTCTTACGGGGTAAAAGAATTTGTTTAATATTCAATGAATTTAAATTAAAAAATATAAAACCTGTTTGAAATACATTTCAGTATTCATAGTCACTCGCGCCTTTGATACGAATCTAACGACAGCTCATGTTAAAATCTGAGTAGATCAGGTTGTAACAGGGAACGTAGAAGTATACATACATACATACTCTCTAAAAACATTACCAACGTGAACACGGAATAAACGTATTTGAATGAACTTTTGAGTAAATACTAAATATAGACTACAGTTTGGAAACATAATCACCTTATATCCCGAATAACAAACAGTTTCCATGGGAATTTTATAAACATTTTATAAACAAAAACAGCCTGTACTAATATATTATCGGAATAGTTTGTAAACCATTTAAATGTAAATTACACCAATTTGGTATCAACGATGGAATCTCAAATAAATTTGTACTTCCTGAGTTCTGGCGGGTATCCCTTAAGGCCGGGGGGTGATCATTACTGATAAGGTGATAAAGTACGCACACGATAACTTGACGAAATTCCTGCGAGGTGTTGGGTCGGGTTGAGCCGTATTAAGTTATTTATATCACTTTGCACTTGATAACTAAACATGTTTTGGAATTTTTAATTTTTAGTTTAATCTTTATACAAATTCTTTAAGCAAATGGCTCCAAGTTTAGATGTTGTTCCAGTTCTTTAACTCGAAAACATTTAGATTTTTGACACTTTATAAAACAGATATTGCTTCGTCATCATCATCATCGCCCAGCCAAGACGATCCATCCATCCACTCCTACTTGGAGACTGCTCGGAGATGGTTTTGCTACCTGGTGAATGACGTCGTTTGCAGTTAGTTAATTACTACTAAACATATTACTACACTAGCCGCTCCGTGCACACTTTTGGGCATTAAAAAGTTAAAATTGACGATCCTCATCATCATCATCATCATCATCATCATCACCACCACCACAACCACCACCACCACCACCACCATCATCATCATCATCATCATCATCATCATCATCATCATCATCATCACCATCATCATCATCATCATCATCATCAGCTGGAAGACGTCCACTGCTGGACCTAGGCCTCCCCCAAAGAGCGCCAAAGGTCAACGCTTGCATCTAGCGCCTCTCGACTTTGAGGATCATAACAAAAATAAATAGCCAGATGTTACTTTTTGTTTAGTGAAAGATTGGTTGGATTCAGAAAAGCTTTTCCTTAATGAGTACTAAGAAATAATTTTCAGAAATTCACATAATATTGCAAACATACTTAACTTGGTGTGTTTTGTCTGTCTGTACGTCGCTCTTAGCGTTTTATTGTGGATAATTGCATAAGTTTTACTTTGTAAGCTCACAGCACAATAGCCGCTGTATGTCGTGCCCTGTGTTTTCCTGTTTCTTTTCTATTTAATCTGAACGCGACTACAAATTAGTTGATCTCCGTACTGCGACTTTGTCTATACAATTAATATAATATAAGTATTGTAAAATTTCATAGCGATGAAGCTGCCCTAGGCATTTTGCCTGCTTTAGCGTATTGTCTATCTAAAAAAAAAAAAAAAAAAAAAGTATTGTAAATGTAAAAATACCATATAATTATCGCGAAACTACTGGATTAACCGAACCCTTAAATTTAGATTGGCTATTGTAATAGGTATCTACTAAGAAAAGATTTTTTCAAAATTGAGGAATTAAGGGGTTGAATACACACGCGGGTGGTACAGAGCACACATAGTCTATTTTCAATTTTTTTTGTCAAAATATCCAACAATATCCTGACGCGTGGTGCTCCTACCCGCATGTACGGCGACAGGTGACAACACGTCCCGCCGATCAAGGAACCTGTGCGGTGGCCCATTGTGCCGCGTCCCACGCCGCCGCGACCGTTTACAGGTTTACGGTTCTTTGCAAAATATTGCGCTCTTTCAATCTTAACGGACTGCAAAGGAAGGGTTATGTTTTTTGCTTATTTCTGACCCAATGAAAACGATAAACAAGTAATTTTGTTAGAGATAGTGCTAGGCTTCAGATTTGCATCCAAATTTTGCCGACATGATAGGTATCTCCCGCTTTATGTAAGCGGGTATGTACCTACCGTCATGAAGTCCGACACGGCCTGTGAGTACCCATGTACCTACCATAAGAAGAAAAGAGGTCCCTGGCTCTTATAAAGACCCCTTTATTTTCTGACTAAACAGATTTATTTATCTTGTTACTAGCTGTGCCCCACGGTTTCAACCGCGAAATCCATATAAACTTCCACACCCTATTTCACCCCCTTAGGGGTTGAATTTCTAAAAATCCTTTCTTAGCGGATGTCTACGTCGTAACATCTACCTGGATGCCAAATTTCAGATTGATCCGTCCAGTGGTTTGGGCTATGCGTTGATAGATGGCTATGTCACGTTTGAGTTTTATATATGTACCTATATAGATTCCAGATTATGATGTTAATTTGTGACAAATTTTAGTATGTTTTGCACGAATTTCGTGCAAGAAATATACATAGGTCATGTATTTATATTAGTAAGACGAGTTGACTTAGGGCTTCATGTAGATTAAACTTAGGTATTAAGTACAAAGGCTAAGACAGGTTTATAAGTATTCTTAGAACTTAATTGTCTCATGCAAAAATACTGTTCGTTAGCAGTATTGAACTAGTAAATTATCCCTTTACTCGTTTACTATTTATTTTATTATTCTACCTGCTGGGTCCCGGCGTTTTACTCGCATAAGCGTCGATCCCGTCGAAATATCAGGATGAAATATATGAATGTAATATATTAAAATGTAGGTAAATTAATTGCGAGTAAAATAGTACATATGGTTGCCTGAGAATACATGTTCATGGATAGCGGTAGCCGGGTTTTTGGTTTTGTAGGCTGGTTTTGAAAATCGTTAAACTAACAATGATATCTCGCTCAAATCAATTTTCGTTGAAAGCGTCCTTTGAGATCTACAGCATATTATATATTTTTTAAATTTCTGACTCTTTTATATTAAAAGTTAAAGGGGGAGGGACACTCATTTTTCCACTTTGGAAGCGTTTACTTTATTACGTGGTTATACTATCGTGGTTATCAGATGAGCGCAATTCCAACAAAAATTAATAACTTCAAAGCCTGGCAACCGTCATCGTTTACCATATTTTCACAGGCAACCTTATACTATTTAACTCGTTATAAATTTACCTACATTTTAATAACAGATGAGCGCAATTACCAAGGAAAAATAATATTTTAAAATTTAAATTAATCATAGCCTTGACCATTTTTTTGTGGCAACCCTATTGGTAAACGCTAAGAAACTTATTTAATTTCCTAAAATACCATTTTCACCTGGTTAACAGATGGGCGAAGTCTTACTTCGTATCCTCTACTAATAGCAGCTGCGCGGTGTGAAAAGTAAGAAAATGTAGTGCGTTGTGCGTAGCGTAGTGCGTTGTGGTAAAAACGTGTTTTGTTTAATTAGAAATGACGAAAAAATGCTTTTTATGTCGATTGTAATTGATCGATTCGAATCGATTGTAAATTGTAAATTCTGTAATGGATTTTAATGACAGGGCATTCGATCATTGCTATTTAAAATTAGCATACCGACGATCTAAAGGGTTTAAGTACAAGGAATCACAATTAAAGCGACATCTGTTAGAGTTAGAGGGTTATCATTCCGCGTGTTACAAAAAAGTGACAGTTTTGAAACAAAAAAACGTTGAGGATTATAATGCATTTGTTAATAGTCTTTATGTGAGTATATAATTAATTTTACTTTTCGTTATGATAGTAAATATTTCTGAAACGCTATTCACAAGATTTAATTGTGCAATTAAAATTAATTGCTAATTAAAGTTCATTCAATAGTTCAAAAGCTTTTTTTAAGGTTAAAATTATATACACATTATTATTTTATTTAATTAAATACATTATACATGCAGGGGCAACCTAGTACTTCGTCAGCTGTTGAAAATCTAAGTCAACCAACTATTGCTGAAGAAGAAAATAATGCTGAAGTTAAGATTACTCCAGATAATCTCGACGAGGTAATTAGTTTATATAAATAAATCAACACACAAGAAATATCGTCTGAAACGTTCTAATTAATGATTCAATCGATCAAAATTTTACTGATACTCAATTATTGATACTCACAAGAGATGTTAAAATTTTATATTAAATGGCATTGAATCACTTTTTTATATAAATATTGTCTGTTAATAAAGATTTTCATACTATACATATACATATTTATCTCATAGACCAGCGAGCAACGCTTCTGTTACATATTTACGTGCTCCTATTTCTGAAACTTCAAAGCCCGGCTACCGTAATCTATGAACATACTTTCTCAGGCAACCTCATACTATTTTACTCGCAAAAAATTCACCTACATATTAATATATATATAATTCTTGAGTCACAATGTCAGTTACCATACTCCTCCGAAATGGCTCGAAAGATTCTCGTGAAATTTTGTGTGTATATTGCGTAGGTCTGAGAATCGGCCAATATCGAAACTTATCCGGGTGAAACCGCAGAGAGCAGCTAGTTTTTTTTTCATCCTGGTAAGCAGATGAGCCCTTTTACTAGTATCAATTTACCTGTTTGTAGGTACGCGAATGTCAGATCAAAGGCAACAAAAAAATAAGTTATAATAATGTAACAAGAAGCATCAACTGCACGTAGCTGATATTGTGATTACACTGAGTCGTTTGGCAGCCAAGGTCCAAGACAGACAAATTCGATAAAATTATAATTTTATTTGATCATAGTCATAACATTTTTCGTTCGTTCGTTCTTTTTTTTTTTTTTCGTCGTTTCGTTCACAAATATATTTTATTTTTTAAAATACAATTTTCGCCTCTTTATCATATCAATGAAGGACGTTCTTACTTGGGATCCTCTTGGTACTAGTTCCTAATACATGATTAACAAGTTGAATTTATTTTAGTAAGAGGTAGTGCTACGCTGCATGCCTTCATTCTGTGCTCCCACGTTTCGTGATTCGTGCGATGTGCAAGTAGCCGATGGCCCATGGCGGGAGGAAGGAGGGCAACGCATCTATACAAGGCTCCGACTGCTCGTTTGTCCCCTAACACTATTTAAAAAAAAAAAAAAAAAAATCATTTGTAATTTATTTCAAAGGTCGTCTTAAATGTCTGGGCCTAGAGCCCTAAGGGTTAGGGTCTCAGGATGTTACAATGCTGATGTTGTTGATAGATGCAAGTTGCGTGTTGCATTGCTAATGCGCTCGTAAATTGGGGAAACGAAAGTGGCGCTGACAGCGCGACCGGCGCAAACCGGTCCCCCGGCCCACTGACCGACAGTCCCCTGTCCCGCCGTACCAGTTACTGGCCCACGTCTCGGGACAGGACGGTCGGTGAGACGGCGAGACGCGGGACATGGTCTGTCGGTCAGCGGGACTCGCTGTTCGACAGTCAGTCGAACAGTGAGACCGCCAGTCCCCTGTCACGGACCTCCCTGTTCTATAGTCCCATGTCCCGGGATACGGGACTGATGGTCAGTGGGACGGTTACGGGCCAGGGACTGTTGGTCAGCGAAATAGTGAGAACAACAGTCCGACCACGTTTACCCCCCTTATACTTAAAAAAAATATATTTTTATTATTTAATTAATTTTATAGCATAGTTGCCATCCAACACCATGCCAGGGGCCACCGTATTAATTTGGCAGATTCCGTCCGTGAAGACCTTCTACAAAGTTACATTTCCTGCATGGAAAAGCAAAAAGCATAACCACCACATATCCCATAGATCAAGAGACAAGCCACATACAAACGTGACGTAAATAATTCTACAACACTAGCGCTGATTTCAGTCGTCGCTCGACTTTCACTCGAGCGGGCGAGGGCCCCACAGAGTTTCATCAAGATTAGCCCAGCCGACGGACAAAAGAACTTTCTCATTTTCGACACACTATACATACATAATACGCTGGCTTTGTACATCTTACTGACAAAGGTTTATTAATATCCCGAGAAAAATTAATTTTAGTTACTTTTAACTGACTACGAAAGGGAAAGGCCGTTATATCTGTATATTTTTGATTTTTTTTTTAATGTTCACAAATCGCTTCGCAATTTTTTTATAGCCTACCAGCTGCGCCCCGCGGTTTCACCTGCGTAAATTTCGATCCCGTGGAAAATAGAAAATCATCTCATGGCATCCCATAGGAACATGTTTTCGGGATAAAAACTATCATGTGTTAATCCAAGTTATTGATGAAAATCCGTTCCGCAGTTTTTGCGTGAAGGAGTAACAAACAAACAAACAAACTTTCACATTTATAGTATTAGTAGGATGACGACAAACGAGCAATCGGAGCCATTTGGTGACTACCCACGCTCATTAACATCCGCATGCAGGAGTGTTGACCTCCACCCATTCCCCCAATGGGCCACCGGCTACTCACAAACCGCACGAAACGCGACAGCACAGCTGTCCCTTTTCTCCCATATTACGTGAGCGAGAGGTACCTCCGCGGTCGTGCCGTTTCATCTCATGTCTTCTACGTCCGTCACGTGTCAGTCCGTCGTCACTGACCTTGTGATCGACCCGACTTTGCTCGGTCGCATTCATTGAACAAATTGTTTTTATGTATTCTTAACACACGCTGGTCTCGTTTTACGTCTGAATGGTCCGCTCGACGACCAGAGGCCGGTCTTGGTGTTTATTATGGTATAGGAGGGCAAACGAACAGTCGAAGCAATTTTCATGACTACCGACGCCCACAAACATCCGCATAGGGGCTATACAGATGCGCTGCCCTCCTTTCTCCTCCCACCTCCATGTTTATCAAATGAGATGCGGCAACGTAGATGAATATGATAATTTCCTTCCTAGGTTTGACCCTGGAGAAACCGATATCAAAAGACTACCGTTATGCTAGGAATTAACAGCTCTGTCACGTTTATTTCGTGTGTAAGGTCTCGCTTACATGAAACCGACGTACAGTGACAGCTGTGACGCGTTTTGTGCGGTGTGTAAGTAGCCGGTGGCCCAAGGATGGAAGAGGAGGAAATAGGGCAACGCATCTGTATAACCTCTATGATGAGATCTTTCTTTTTTCTTTATTTATCGCCGCCATAACTGGCGCAGGGATTGAGCCTAATGCAATTATTTCTAATAAGACCTTGGCTTGCAGTTTTGTCGTCTGTGGTCATGAAAATGGCTCCGAATGCTCGTTTGCCCACATATACTATAAAAAAATCACATTACTCTCGCCGATAAGAAGCTGCCAGGTCAAACCGGACAGACGCCACTTCGTATCAAGTTTGTGCAGGCCCGATCAGGGTGCAACGCTGCACCAGTACTGAGGTGCGAAGGGGTTACTAAACTGCTCTATCTACTGCTGATAAGCACCGCTGATAAGCACTTGCCCCGCGAGGGCGCGTAAGGGTAGGGGAGTTATCAAGGGAAGGGGTTATTTTCTTAGGACTCCGTATCTAACATGTTATTTTCTTGTCTCTCGGTCGGTCAGTCAAGACTCGTTTGTGTCAAGGGTAAGGCTCAAGCAAATCCCTACATCATCACTTACTTGTCTGTCTGTCTGCCAGTCACTTCTCTCTCTTTAAGTACCTAGTTCTTTATTCTCGCTAGAGGAAGAATTAAGCTAATGTTCATGACATATTGGGGTTTGCAAGCTCTTGGAGCAGATAAAATATCTTAGTTTGTTGCTGAGGAGCATTCGGAGTCTTAATAAGTGCCTACCAACGCCCACAAACATCCGTAAAGCATGTTATATTTGTAGATGTTCATATAAACAAATTAATATTACTGCCAGCAATGTGTACCTTGGTTTTACGTATCTGTAAGTTAAAATATTGGCGAGGTAAATAGTCAGTGTGTCTACTAAGTTGCTGCTAGGCTAACTGTGAGTTGAGATTGACGTAATAACTACTAACAAGCGACTGTAAGTGTAGTGAGGTAAACAGTCAGTGTCTCTGCTAAGTTGCTGTGACTATTGTAATAACTTAGCGAAGTAAGGACACTATCAGTACCTTTTGTTGAAAACTATACGATAAACTATGACTATAGGAGTCCTTAAACTATCAGTACATTTTTTATTTTATTTTATTTGGTAAACAAAAAATTATCATAACACTTAGGACAAAACAGATATTAAATATACAAAAATCACCTAAGTTTCCACTAATAAGATACACATTTAAAAATCTAAATTGCTCAATTATAAGACTAAATTTAATATACAAGAAAAACAGTTATAAAAATCATGCATATTTAATGAGCAGAGCACAGAGTTTGAAAAAGCTAATTTTATTACGCGTTATATCGACACATTCACAATAATCGTTATCTAATATATTTTCCATGCACGACAAATAAATTTTGGAAAACTTTATGGAAAAATTTGCCACTTTTTCAGTTATAAGCTTAACATGGTAATTATAGTTTATAACATAACATTAAAAATTAAAAATATAATAAAAAATAAAAATAAAAAAAATACCAGATCTTGTAAAAAAACGGTTTTTGTTTTTTTATTAATACTCTTCGACCGGGGGCCACTTCGTTGGGCTTCAAAAATAAAAATAGTCCAATCTTTACTGACAATGTACGTTTATATTAGTGAAAGGATGATCAAAATCGGTCCAGTAGTTATAGAGCCAGTGCCAACAAAAAATCTTTCGTCTTTATATACCTATTACAGATTACCTACTACATCATTTGCCAGCCCTCATAAAGCTCTTTCTTGGTGGTATTAAAAATAAGGACGTATTTCTTTGTCACGTTCGCAAGACAACGTCAATGATACGGTATAAAATATTAACAAATCTCTGCTGAGTACAGCAGAAATTATGTTATAAATCAAATTCAAATTCAAAATTCAAATTCTTTATTGTGAGATATAGTATATATGTAGTACATAAGGATCTTATTATCTATAATTGAACTCCTAACATCCTACCATAACAATGGCGTACAATAATTAATTAATCATAAATTTACTTTAACTCTAAATAGAGTAATAACATATAAACATAATAATATGTCATTAAATTACATTATTAAATTATTGAAATATGTTTAATTATCTATTATTAAAATATTATTAGAAGCATTATGTCATAATTATTTTTAATACCTAATTGTTTTTTAAATAAATATAAATATAATACACTACAAATTGTCAAGTAATGATGTCTATTACAGTACCTAGTGATGTCAAATCTATGATTTACTGGCTGCGCCCCGCGGTTTCACCCGCGTAAATTTCGATCTCGTGGAAAATAGAAAATCACCCCATGGCATCCTTTTTTGGGATGAAACTATCCTGTGTTAATCCAAGTTCCGCATAGAGGGTCTATGTGTGTGCCGAATTTTATGAAAATCGATTCAGTTTTTGCGTGAAGAAGTAAAAAACAAACAAATATACAAACTTTCACATTTGTATAATAAGTGGCTTTGATTATATACACGTCTAGATACCGTATGAACCACACGGAAGCGCCGTAAAAATATCCACTATATACAGTAGATAACCTCTTCGCTCAAGTCAGTGTCATCTAGAACGTAACGCGATTACGAGCTCTCGATAAAAAAGAAATATGCCGGTTTGTGCTGTTCTACTGTGTCACAACCATGCAGGAAAATTGAATAACAAAAGGAAGATCACTTTCCACCGGTAAGTTTTTAAATTTACGTAAGTATGTATTGTTTAGAAAACACGAATATTAATTTCACAATTTACTAGTGATACGGTGTTGTCACTAGAAAAGTAGGGTAATTTACCAACATTAAAGGTAAGTTTTTTTAAATATATAGCATATTATATATTTATATTATATTTAATTATATATATATAAGATTTTTATTATAGAAAAATACATATAATACATATATAAACATTAAACATCAATGACCAAGACGGAATTCGAAACCGCGACCCCTTGTAGTTAGTTCCTCCTGATTTAGTAACGAAATTAAGGGTAATTGTTTTATGCTGCTAGTATCCCGGTACACGCACACATGGACGGTTTTAAAACAATCTGTATATAACCGTCACGCACACATTGTGTGAAAAATTAAACGTTTTCTTTGGGATGTCTATTTGAAACGCTCCATCTAGACGTGTATATAATCAAAGATTAAGTAGGATAAATTTGCTTATAAAGTTTAATTGTGTATTTAAGTGTATGTATGAATATGTTTTTGTTATGAAACCGTAGTCACACAAGACGAAGTGGCAGCTAGGAACTGTCGACGTACATGTTGTTGTGATGTTTCTGTACGTGTATGAATATGTTTGATGTTTGTTTTGAAACCGTATGTATACACAAGTAAGAGGCAACGAACTAAATGGTACATTCTAGAACTTTGTACATGTATTTAGTTGTGTTTCTGTTTGTGTATAAATGGTAGCCTCTAGAGCTTTGTATGTGTTGTGTACGTGTATGTGCTGTGTATGTATGTGAACGTAATGGATGCGTTCGGCTGCAGGACGCTAAATGTATTAGCGGAACAAAAGATAAGTTGGACGGAATCAATCCGGCGCTCGGGCGCGTCCGCCAGCGCTCGGGCGCGCTCGCCACAGCTGACGGAACTGTTGCTATGTGCACTCGCGCACGAGCCGCGCGGACATTTAGCGTAGCAAACGAGCAGTCGGACCGCTCACACCGATGTGACACACCGGAGACTATCAGACTGCACAAAGCGCATTACAGTGATATGACAGTGGGTACGATATTTACCTCTCTAGCTCTTACAAAACTGTATCTACAATTGAATTTGAACATAATCGCTGCATTTTCTTTAATTTCTCAGATAGCTTACCTAAGATAGAATACCAAAATATCTCCAATATACTTCTGTTAAGATAATTCAATGCAAAAAACAACATTAAAGTCAATGTATCTTCCCCGCGGCCTTTGTCAGTAATTACAATTTCGATCAGCTGTTCAAATGTCCTCTAAACTCCGTAGCTCGGAGAGTACACCGAGCCTACGTGACCGAGGTGTGCACGCACA
>LUGF01030371.1:106570-128076 GCA_001625245.1 Calycopis cecrops
CGGTCTGGTTCGCGTATGACATCATACACTCCTTCCACGGTGGCTCCGCTGCAAAGGTAACACGTCCATAATCATCCACATAAACGTTATGCAGTTCTTTATATACTGCTATGTACAGCTATTGTACTGCGTAAAGGTTATGCAATACTGCATAAAGGTTATGCAGTATTGCATAAAGGTTATACAGTATTACATAAAAGTTATGCAGTATTGCATAAAGGTTATGCAGTATTGCATATAGGTTATGCAGTATTGCATAGCGATTATGCAGTTGATTACGCCCTTCAGCGAGCTGCCAGATGGCTACAAGCTGCACAAAGGCAACAAAGCTGTCACTTCACGTCGATGTGCGCGTGAACTACCACGGTCGTGTGTGACCATACCGCACGCAACGCGATAACAAAACGCCGCGGCCGGTGTCGTGCACTTTTTTTATAGTATAATGGGACAAACGAGCAATAGGAGCCATTTTCATGACTGCCGACGCCCATAGGGGTTACAGATGCGTTGCCCCTCTTCCTCCTTCTGCCTCCATGGGCCACCGGCTACGTACACACCGCATGAAACGCGACAGCACAGCCGTCACTTCACGCCGGTTTCGTGTAAGCGAGAGGCACCTCCCCGGTCGTGCCGGCCCAATTCTGCCACATGTATGCATATGCCGAATGACACTACATCTTACAAATCTTTTATTCATCAATCGTTACTAGCTCTGCTCCACAGTTTCATTTTACAGAATATGTTTTTATCTTATTCTAGACTAGCTTTTCCCCGCGACTTCGCCCGCGTTGAAGCCCTTCAATAAATATAAATTAACATTACATTCAAATAGAACCGCAATTATATTATTATTATATCAGCCACAATTTTTTTTGACCCTTCTAACTTCTGTACTAATATAATATAATAAAACAGTAAATTTCGTGTGTTGAATATATTTACGGGAATAAAGAACACTTTTCAATGTTTTTTAATTTTTTTGTCTGTCCATTTGTGTCTTTGTCGAGGCTAATCTTCGAAACTACAGGACGGATCAGAATGAAACTTTTTGTGGTGTTGAATTCTAAGTCACAAAAACATTAAGAACACTTTTTACTGCGGGAAAATCGCTCATTCCTATGGTAAACTCAGTACCTAATAATATAATTTAAAAGAAACTTTGATTATAATAAAACCACGCTACGCGAACGAAGTTGCGGGCACCATCAATTGAATATATAATGTCTAGATTGAGCGTCAAACGCGCGCATACGTGTCAAAAAATATCAGCCAACTGTTGGCTTATCTTCCGGCGACCTAGTGCCAATCGTGCGGCGTAAGTGTCGGTACGTACTACGCGCGTTAAATAAACAAATTACAGTGATAACATGACTGTATGTGCAATTAAACTGTGCCGGAATTATAAAGGAAGGGTAAAAAATACCAAATACATCACCTATCATCGGTAAGTAACCAAGAAAGTGCATATTTTATCGTATAATTATTTGTTTTATAATTACTTACGCCATATTTTGTCAGTGTTGTCAGTTCCTTTTTTTCATTCTCCCATTGTTATAGATAAGTAGGTAATATTAGTTGGTTTATGTATGTATATTACATTTATTTAATTTTATTGACGTACTTTATCAAAAAAGGTATTATTTTAAAGGTATTTTTCTAAAATAGTTTATTGTTCTCTTATAACTTATATTTTATTTATGGCCCTATTTTACTGATTATTTTCGAATTGGGTCTGTTAAATCGATGTCAAGTACCAAAAGTAATTAAATAATTTGTCATTGCCATGCCATGTGAAAATTTACTTAGTACAAGTTACACATTTTAGTAATGATTAATAAATATTTACTGGCACAGATTAATACTATTAAGTTTCAGATTAACACGAAATTCTTCTTTATGTTTTCACTGTTGTGACGTTTACTAATGTTAACTATACTCATTCTCATTCTATTGTCTTTGTGATCTTGTTATTGTATGTGATGTTTTAATGTAGAGATTTTTAATTAATATTTTTTGTGTTAAGTCATCTTTGATTATATACACGTCTAGATATCGTACGCGTACCAACCACTCGAAAGCGCCGTAAAAATATCAACTATTTATAGTAGATACGCTCTTTGCTTAAGTCAGTGTCATCTAGAACGTAACGCGATTACGAGCTCTCGATAAAAAAGAAATATGCCGGTTTGTGCTGTTCTACTCTGTCACAACCATGCAGGAAAAACTAATATGAAAAAGAAGACCACTTTCCACCGGTATGTTTTTAAATTTACGTATGTATTGTTAAGAAAATACGAATATTCATTTCACAATTTAATAGTGGTTCGGTGTTGTCACTAGAAAAGTAGGGTAATTTTCCAACATTAAAGGGAAGTTTTTTAAAAACATATAAAGCAGTGGACTTTACACACTAAGTTATTTTACTGGAAGGATTATTACCCCGTGCTAAGTACCGTTATGACTTGTGTTACAGGTACTAGACATCGGAAATATATTTAATATGTTTTATAAATTTAAGAAATTTTATATATTTAAGATTTTTACTATATGAATACATATAATACATAGATAAACATCCATGACCCAGGCGGGATTCGAAACCGCGACCCCTGGCGCAATAAGCTCCGCTTAACCGAGCCCTACACCACTACGCCAGCCTGATGTCAGATATAAGATTTGATAAGGCACAAATCCTCGCTAAATAACACCGATTCCATCCAACGATGATCCGTGAGGCCGTTTAAATAGCTTTATCTGCAACATTCACGTAAACTTAAGATGTCATTATAAGTATTGTTAACATATTTTATATTATGTAACACTGACTGTAAATAAATAAAACACCTTTATAAAGTATATTTGGAATCTTATTATCAAGTAAAAAATTCTAATAATTAGATAACTATAGATCTTTAAAACTAAAACTACCTTCGGAAATCCTCCTATTCCTGCTAACAGCAAACAAAAACAAAAAAATAGGAACTAATTCCTCCTGATTTAGTAACAAAATTTAGGGTAATTGATTCACGCTGTTGGTATCCCTTTGCACTCACACATTGACGATTTTAAAACAATCTGAACAGAACTGTCTCGCACACATTGTGCGAAAAATGAGACGTTTTCTTTGCGATGTTTATTTGAAATGCTCCATCTAGATGTATTGTATATAATCAAATGTTTATTACATTTTTTTCGCTTATAACATATATTTTATTTATGGGGGCCTATTTCACTGATTATTTTCGCATTGGGTCTATTAAATCGATTTCAATTACCAAAAGTAATTGAATAATATGTTTTTTGTTGTTCTTTGCCATGTCATGTCAAAATTTCTATTATTTTATCTATAAATAATTTACATTTTAGTAATTATTATAAATAATAACTGGCACTGATTAATAGTATTAAGTCACAGAATAACACAAAATTTATATTTGATGAATACAATGGTGATCAACAGTTATGTTGATCACCATTTTATTTTATTCTTTTATTTTTGTCTTATCTTTTTAGATTCCCCAATAATCCTCTCAGGGATCTATGGATAGATCGCATAAGAAAAAGCCGCGACGATGCCACGTGGACACCGACAAGAACTTCCGTAGTTTGTTCCGACCATTTCCACAGCAAGGACCTGTACCTGCCCAACGGAATAGGGCGCCGTAGACTTAAAAAGGAAGCAGTTCCATGCAAGGTGAATTTTATATAAAACTAGCTGCACCCCGCGATTTCACCCGTAAATTACGCGTAAATCGCGATCCCGTGGAAAATAGGAAATCATCCCATGGCATCCCACAGGAACACTTTTTCGGGATAAAAGCTATCGTGCTAAATTTTCAATTTCATGAAAATAGTTCAGATCATCAATCTTTTGCGTGAAGGAGTAACAAACAAACATACAAACTTTCGCATTTATAATATTAGTAGGATTGTGTTACTTAATTATTGTAAGTTTAAAATATTGTTTTCTTACAGGCATTATTTTTATCATCAATAAAGTCCAGTGACAGTGAGGATTCTGATGCTATGGAAATAGACAAGGTAATTAAAAATTTTAATTAAATGAAACCCTACCTACAGTCTTCTAATCTTCATGTTTCGATTTTCCTGTTAAAGATAAAATCGTAGTATTAAAAAAAATCCTATGTTAATGAGAGATCTTATTTTCAGAAATTTAACAATGAAGATCCGTCGTCCAGTAAAGCACTTCCATCTGATAAACTAGACGCAACAAGCAGTGGCTCAAATTTGCAGGTGCAAAATAGAACTAAATTAGATGAAGAGAAAAATTGACTTTGATTCTATTTTCGACAGTCCAAAAAAGCTAAGCTACGACATGATTTTCGACGGAAAATAGTGGTCGAGAGGAAGCATTTCTTAAAAATAAAATCTCTAAGTCAAAAAACAACGGCTAAAACAGAAGATTGCATCCTTTAAACAAATTATTGGAACATAAAAAAATGAGCGATATATTGATAGCGATATACACAATAGTTTTGACCCTCCCTCTCTTCCATGTAACGCGTCGTAACGTTGTTCTGTGGCGGCACAGCTGTCACTTTACGCCGGTGTCGTGTAAGCGAGAGGTACCTCCCCGGTCGTGCCGGTGAATTCGGCTACAGTGTGGCACTACCTCTTACTAAATTATTTGTTCATTAATAGCTGACGAGATGGCAATCAGGCCGTCAATGGCTAAGGGTTTTAATAGAAAAACGTTGGAAGACGAAGGTGTTGTGGATGTGGGAGTTGGCCCTAATGAAAATATTAAAGCTTCGGAAGCATTTTTTTTTATTTTGGTGTCTTTGAATGAATCTTGGAAGATACCTGAAGCTTATTTTTTAATCCACGGAATGACTGGCGAACAAAAAGCCTATGAATGCCACGCTAACCTTATGCTAGCAAATTTTGGTTTGTACGTATGATATGACATATGTCAACATGTCATTGTCTTTGTCTCAGTGTTTTGCTAGCGCTTGATTCCTAAAATGATAACTAGGGCGGCGAAAGTGCTGGCCCTATGTTTCGTACACGGTCCCTATATTGCACAAATGTCACGAAGTAGGTGTTGACGTAAAGTCATTAACCTTTGACGGTCATAGTTCGATCTTGTCGGCCATGCAAATTTTAGGTTGTAAATATGAAAACTCAAAAGAACTATCCAACAATCAATGCCTCCAAAATTTTTTTTTTAAAACAAATTATTCTATCGATGTAATTTATAATACCTCTAGGAATATGTAGAAAGTTTAAGGATGATCGGTTGAGTAGTTTTGGCGTGTAGCCATAACAAAACACACGTTTATATTAGTAAGGATTGTAAATTTGTAAATAGGTATTTTTGTATTGCACCCGATTGTGTTCAACACGACCCAGGAGGTACTTCTCACTAGATACCGCCGTGAAGTGAAGCCTATGCTGACACACACATTATTACAGCCAAGAACAAACAAGTCTAGATAATCTTCGCCTTCGTCTTCAAACCCAAGACTAGCCACAGAGCCACTTACAAGTTTAGCGATCATTTATGTTGTTTACTCCTTAAACGATATTGCGGTGTGATAAAAAGATGAGTAACGTGTGAAACATTAACACTACGTAACGCTTTACGCTTTAGTTTTTACCTCGCTTATTTTTGTTGCGCACTGACTTTATTTATTTAATTTGGAACACCAACGGCACATACATTAAAACAATTTTAAATTTCACATTGTTCAACAGATTCTGATGCATGTGCCAATAACTGACGTACACACCATCCAAATTATTGTGATCTAAATTATTAAATATAAGCATCGAAATAGAAAACTCTAGAAGCGTAACTTGTTCAAAAAAATGGTTCCACGAAATAGAGCCCGCGAGGGGCGGTGCTTAATTTAAGGACAGCGCGGCGGGCGGCCTGCCATAACGCCGTGACGTCTTGAATCGTGTGGTTGAGCTGCGTCCGAAGCATTTATTGAGATTTTGTGTATTTCTAATCGTGTTTTGAATTTATAAATATGCCTTCGTGTGTTGTAAAGTGGTGTAGAAGTCATACAGATATGAAAAATACTGGAATCACCTTTCACAGGTACGTAAATAAATATTTAAAAAACTCATACTTTGTTACTCTGAACAGTGTTATGCAACATGTACCAATCTATTCTATTTTTATTTTTTTTTAATAAAATATTTTACTTTTAAGTGTAAGGGCCTGTCCACATGCACACGGTACGGCGCCGTCGCCGTATTCACGGTGCCCACGGCGCCGTACGCCGTGAATACGGCGCTGTATTCACGGCGAGCGCACCGTGGCACGGCGCCGTCGCCGTGGAATACATAGTGTAATCAAATATAGACTCAATTTGTATGACAACTAGTAATACTTGTAAATTGTAACTTTTTATACGATTGTAATAATGTGGACGCAATGTGTCAATATAAAGTAAACATAGTCTTTCTGTTTATTTGAACATTAATACAATACGTATTGTACTAACCAATTTGCGTACCGTACGAAAAAAAAATTGATTACTGCATATAAAATGGATATTTTTTTTTTGGTATAAGGGGGCAAATGCGTAGTCGGAGCCATTTTGATGACTACAGACGCCCACAGACATCCGAATAGAGACTATACAGATGCGCTTTCCTTTCCTTCCTTTCTCCTCCCACCTCCATGGGCCACCGGCTACTTACACACCGCACGAAACGCGACAGCACAGCTGTCACTTTACGCCGGCCTTGTGTAAGCGAGAGGTACCTCCCCGGTCGTGCCGGCCCAATTCGGCTGCATGCAAGCAATCAGTGTGGCACTACCTCTTACTTAAATAAAGCTGAAGAGTTTGTTTTTTTGTTTGTTTGAACGCGCTAATCTCTGGATCTACTGGTCCGATTTGAATTTTTTTTTTCATTATTAGTTAGTCCATTTAACGAGGAAGGCTATAGGCTATATAACATCATGCCATGAGTAATAAGAGCCGAACAGCATTTAAAAATGTTTCGAAAACGGGGAAAAATGTAATAATTTAGAGCTTTCCTTGCGTGCGCTAGACAAACGGTGAAAGTAATGCAAAAATCATGTATGACAAAAATGTTCTCCTCTAAAAGTTCTAACAAAAAGTCCGCGATAGCATATGTCTAGATTTTAAGGTTAACTCACTATAAGCTCTTTTATGATCAAAATGTTAATTAAAAACTTTAAGTTGTTTTCAAAGCTATTTTCTTTACTTCAGTATTAATGCTTATCTAAATGAATATGTTAGTTAGCTTAGGCGTTAAATCCAGATTAAAATTGCCTTTTACAGTATAACAATCAGACGAATAGTTTTTGCGATATCGTCGTTGGAAGTAATTAAGAGCGAAACATTTAAAGCACGTCGAACTGACTGCTCGGTTGCCCCCCTTATACCATAAAAAAAAATATTTATTTTATATTATGCAGTAATCAATTTTTTTTTCGCACGGTACGCAAATTGGTTATTACAATACGTATTGTATTAATGTTCAAATAAACATAAAGTTATTATACTATGTTTACTTTATATTGACACATTGCGTCCACATTATTACAATCGTATAAAAAGTTACAATTTACAAGTATTACAAGTTGTCATACAAATTGAGTCTATATTTGATTATACTATGTACCACGGCGACGGCACCGTGCCACGGTGCGCTCGCCGTGAATACGGCGCCGTGCGCCGTAAATACGGCGCCGTACGCCGTGAATACGGCACCGTGCGCCGTAAATACGGCATCGTATTCACGGCGTACGGCGCCGTGGGCACCGTGAATACGGCGACGGCGCCGTACCGTGTGCATGTGGACAGGCCCTTAGGGATGATTTTACGCATTGATGTACCAGTATTTATTGCCACAGATTTCCCACAAATAAAATCTTGCTTGAGAAATGGATAACTGCGGTGCGTTTGGAAAGAAATGAATCTGATTGGATACCTAGCAAATATAGTAAAATATGCAGTATACACTTTCAAAAAGAGGACATTTACAAGATTAATAATGGAAAGCGTAAATTATTAAAAAAATCGACAGTACCCATTTGCACGGTAAATTTTTATTTCATTTTTATTTTTTTTAAACACTGCATAGTATATATGCAGTGGTTAAATAACGTGTTCCGCTCCTGTCTGTCGGTCTATCTGTGTATATCCGCTAACCATAAAAAACGGTGCAACAAATTTTGATGCGGTTTTTACGATTAGTTAAATAATTGTGGTGGTTTATAGAATGATATTAATTAATAAATTGTCTAAAGAAAATTTATAGAAAATGTAAAATTCGGATGAATAGTTTCTTACAAATAATTATTTCTGTTTAATCTTTTTGCAGATGGTTACTTTACTACGAACTAATATAGAACCTTCTAGTGATTTGGGACCGTCATCTATCGTGCAGGTACAATAAACTTTTAAATAACATTACTGAGTATTAACAAAATGTTGTGCCAGTTTAAGCTATTATTGAATACTCAGATACATTGTAATTGAATAATAGATGGAAAAAATAACTTTCATTCAAATCGATTCCTTTCGGCTTACGGTATTATTTTATCACATCCTATACCGTATAATTTTGTATTGTATCAGACATTTAATTAAAAACGTGTATACTTATATTACTATTTTTACTATTTGTAGCATTTAAATTTCTGTAAATAATAAAAAATAAATTCTTAAACAATCTGATTTATTTTAGTCTATAATGCATAATACCATCCACGCTTGACGCTTCTGTTGCTGCCTGCTAGATCGCCGTCATGTTGACACCCTGTCAACGGTGACGTGACTTTGTGGCGGCCAATAGCGTGCAAGCTTTATCTTTGGCAATGTGTCAGTGTTCGTTGCTATAGCAGTAAATATGTTTGCGTAAGTGGAACCAAAATCAAAGCGCCGTTGTATGAGAGTTACTTTTCCTGAGTTTTCTATTTCGATGAATATAAGCTATATTAGGAAAATAAATTAAATTTGAAATGATAAATTAACATAAAATACAAATATTTGACTGTGACACGAATTAAATTATTTCTAGCATATATTAAATTATTTTTCAATAATTATATTAGTAATAAAGAAAAATTGCTAATAATAATCATGTCAATTAATAATTATATCAAATATAGGTACAATAGTACAATAATAATAATAAGGATGTCAGTTATTAATTATATTAAAAAAAAGAGAAGAGAAAAAGTGACCGTGTACTTTATCACATTTGAGAAGTAAAATTCAGTCGCGTTTCGCAGCTGAACTGCCTTTTGTTACTAAGTAATTTATGACAAGATGATTTTGTTTTTTTTATAGGATAAGGGGGCAAAAGAGCAATCGGAGCCATTTCCATGACTACCGACGCCCATAGATATACGCAATAAAGGTTATACAGGCGCGTTGCCCTCCTTCCTCCTCCACCCCCATGGTCTACTACTACTACTTACGCACCGCATGAAACGCGACTGCACAGCTGTCACTTTACGCCGGTGTCGTGTAAGCGAGAGGTACCTCCCGGTCGTGGCGGCCCAATTCGGCTACATGCATACATGCAATATGGCACTCTGATATGTGCGAGAAAAATATCTTCACAGTCGTGCCCGATCCTGATCTAATACAGCAGTTACACTTTTACAGAGCCTGTCAATATTTTGTTACAGGATCAAGGATCACTGGAGGAACAGCCAGACCAACCAGACGAAGAAGAAGAAAGCTACATATTCTTTGAACCCTCAACAGAGGACCAGTCAAATGTGATAGTGATTAAACAAGAACGATCAGAGTTGGAAGAATCAAACTCACCAACCCAGACCAAAAGGAGACGCTCGGATCTAGAAGCAGAGACATCCCTCCAGAACAGATATAATAATAAGGAAGAAATCAGGGCGTCATCGTCGCAGATCAAAAGGAATTTCTCTGTAGATCTAGAAACTGGAGCGAATGGATCGGCTTCTCTCCTTAGCTTGCGTCAAACTTCAAAGCAAGACCAGGCCAGGCACTCCCCAGTGCGGATCAAGCGCGAACGCTCTCTAGATCTGGGAGAAGCCAGGGTTTGCACGAGTGACGCAAACGCCGAGCTGGAGAAAGCCAGGGCGTACATCAGACAAGCGGTGAATGTCCTCAACCTAGCTCTTAAACCTCAAGAGGAGGACGATTGCGATCTCTACGGCAGACTCCTGGCCGAGAGATTACGGGAGATGCCGCATATGGAACGCCTGGAGTTTATGCACGAGATTGATGGGTTGTATCTTCAGCGCCGAGGCTCGGTACCGCTGCAGTCTCCCAGACATGTATCCCGCTCGTCCTTCAACTCTGGCGAGGAGTACAATCCAGCTGAGCAGTCTCCATTGCAATAACTGGTCCAGAGAAGCTTGCCCCTTAGCAAAATCTATTTAGTGCCCATTACTATTGTCAAGTACACGGGACTTGTAGACTGGATAAGAGCGGCTCCAGTAAGAGTCTGTCAGTAGCAATTGGTACTTTATAGTGGTCATTTCGATATTGAGCTGAAAGTTGTGAGAGACAGTTTGTTGCGTCTTGAACTTTGGTATTTACGCACTTCAGAGCCAGTTACCAAGATGACTAAAATGAGGATCAGTAGCTGCTTCGACACTCGGGGCCTATTTCAAATATAAAAATGTTCTTAATATAATGTCCTGACTCCTGACAGTAGAAGAAGCTGATAGCAACTAGTCAGGTTACTTTATCTAATTCACGCAGCGGGAAATTTTGTTTTTTTTATTAACATTAGAGTGCCAAGAAACAAATTAGATATAAACTAATTAATTTCATTTGTTATTTAACAGTTCTACATTGAGGAGAATGGTCTACTGATCCGTAGCCAGTGAGACGATGGGTTCAGCCACTACTAATGTTATATTTCCTATGAATATATTCTGTAAATTGTAATATAAATCTTTCACTTTCTACTCTCTAAATTATTTTATTATGGGGAATATTAAACAACTTTTAGAGAGTAGTAGTAAAATCTAATATATAAAATTCTCGTGTCACAGTTTTCGTTGCCATACTCCTCCGAAACGGCTTGACCAATTCTCATGAAATTTTGTGAGCATATTGAGTAGGTCTGAGAATCGGCCAACATCTATTTTTCATCCCGATATTCCCACGGGATCGAAAGTTAAGCGGGTGAAACCGCGGGGCGCAGCTAGTATAAATATAGAATAATAATGATAGTAATAAAATATACTGTATAAATAACAAGCATCATTATATCGTCATCATCATTATTAACACTCATTTGGCTCTTACTGGAAAAATAATCTTTTACAAGCAATCGAACCTCTCTAAGGCGACTTGGGTCACTTATAGTGAAAAATGATTAGGTGCCTTTCTTAAACGTCCCCTCTTCTTCATATTGATTCA
The DNA here is from genome assembly GCA_001625245.1 of Calycopis cecrops. Lineage (NCBI taxonomy): Eukaryota > Metazoa > Arthropoda > Insecta > Lepidoptera > Lycaenidae > Calycopis > Calycopis cecrops. The sequence goes on from LUGF01030371.1 coordinate 117,940, forward strand.
GTGGCTCAGTCCAAATAATATTCGACCAGGACTTTATGAAGAAATCCCTTTTAAAGATCCCTGCACACGTATCAACTCGGAAAGGGATCGTAAGCACATCGCCTCGTGCCGTTCAGTATTCTTTGTATGAAACTGAACGTAATCGCCTCTAAAAATGAAGGCGATACGGTTACGTTCCTTTTCCGAGTTGATGTGTGTGCGCGAGACTCCTTTCTCTAGCCATGCCACATGATTCATCATCATCAACATCACCATCATCGTGGGCCTTTATCGCACTGCTAGACACTGTATGCCTATTTCAATGTCACGCCACGAAGACCGATCTACTGCTCACACCCACCGCTCCCGGTTACTGGCCAGGCATCGTCTTACCTATGATACAATGGCTCTTTTAGTAATGTGTTTTATAAACATAAATAGATATTCAAAGCAACCCTTACCTTTGTGTGCGAGCTATTGTGTCCGAGACCGGCACAACTGAGGGGTGTCAGGTTTGAGACAAAAAAACCCGCCCGGACATGCCTAGTTTATGGCCCCATAAAGTCGGATGAATGTCCAAGTCCGAGGGACTTGGGCTGTAATCTCCTGTGTCATTTAATTATGGATACGCTTTTGTGCACTTCGCCTTATTATGCCGGACTTATTTGAATTCATGACACAAATTTTGTGGAATTGAAATAGTCATTTGAAAAGCTGCGATTAGTCGACATTTGGACGACAAAGAGTAGATGCATCAAAACTGTCAGGCTGATACGTGCATTTCTCGGATTATAACATTTTGGTAAGAGGTAGTGCCACACTGCATGCTTGCATGCAGTCGAATTGGGCCGGCACGACCGGGGAGGTACCTCTCGCTTACACGAGACCGGCGTAAAGTGACAGCTGTGCTGTCGCGTTTCGTGCGGTGTGTAAGTAGCCGGTGGCCCATGGAGGTGGGAGGAGAAAGGAGGGCAGCGCATCTGTATAGCCTCTATGCGGATGTTTGTGGGCGTCGGTAGTCATGAAAATGGCTCTGGCTGCTCGTTCGCCCTCCTATATCATAAAAAAAAAACATGCATATCGTATATGCATATGTATAAATGTGCATTTTTTAGATTATAATATGCACATCAGTAGTCAAAATAGTCCATGGACGTCATCTTTTGTATAATGAAAGGGGACAAATTCGTGTTCATTCAAATACAGACCCTGGTCTCTTTTACCATCGTCATTATCAACCCTCAGGGCCTCATCGCCTTAATACAAGACAGCCGATCATCTGCCACTCGTGTACCCCTGTATCTCTTGACAATATAACATTAAACATATTCGCACTATCAAATAGGGTTTTTAATAATAACTACGTATTACACTTACAAGCATATTTACTTAATTATTATGAATAATCTAGTATCACATGTTATAACATAACTTACATGCAAAAACTTAACTGTTCAATAAAAAAAACACACGGAACAACCCAAATCATACGACACTTGCTTGCATAAAAAGTGTTTTTGTCCGGGAATTCTTCGGCCACAGACAATTGGAGTGGTTTTTTTGTGCAGCAGTGCACGCGGGGGCCGCCTGTTCGACTCCCGGGCGTTCCGTTGGGATCAGCTGGGAGAGATCTATTATTAGACAGCATATGTTCGGTCTTGTGGGATCTGGAGATTATTTGCGTTGCATTCTCTTGATTCGATTGAATTGTAAGTAACGTGACTATTACAGTTTAGTTTTGGCTACTGTTAGTTGTTATTACTACTACTGTGACTATTACAGCTTATATTTTATAGTAGTGGAGTATTTTAGACATTTACTGGATACTTAAATTAACATACATATAAGGAATCTTAAGGCCTCCGTAGACGAGGAATTTTTGTCCACAAAAATATATCGCTTACAACTGTATCGAGTAACGCAAACGAGGGAATAAAGTTCGCGGTACTTTGCATACATTTTTGTCTGCGGACAAAACAAATCGCTCATCTGCGCTGGCCTTTAAGATGTTACTAAGATCTAGACATAAAGCTCTTGTTTATCCTGCCAGTTTGGCAGATTTACATGGTCCATAACTGACTGAGAAATTTAGAACACAACCCCCCTCCCTACGCGCTACGCTCTACCAAATTGAAAGAATCTTTAAGTTAATACGTGAACCAAAAAAAACATAAGAAATGTTTTTTGAAAATTGCGCGGACGAAGGAGTATGAAATTTCGCACACTTATAGTTTACGTTTAAGAGAAATGCTGAACGCTAATATTTTTTAACAATAATGTTTATAAAGTCGACTTCGCGTGTCCACTAGTAATCATGAAATACGAACGAACGAAATTGAAAGCTCAATTTGCGTACGAATTTTGTAAATTATCAAAATTAAAAAAAAGAAAAGTAACTAAATGTTTGAAAATAAAAAAATCAATTAGGTAGGAACCCTAGTACTTACATGACGTAATGACATTACTAAAGTAAGTATCCTAAAGGTCCCCTGAACACATATCAACTCGGAAAGGGATGGTAACTGTATCACCCCGACCCGTTCAGTATTCTTTATATCAAGCTCCATACTGCAACGCACACTAATTGAAAAGGTAACATAATCGCGTCGCCTCAAAAAGTGAAGGCGATACGGTTACATTCCCTTTCCGAGTTGATATGTGTGCGGTGACCATAAGTCGGCTGCCTACGAAGGCTCGTTGGCCGCACCCCTGATCTTCATCACCGACTGGAACACCAGATTCTGGATTGTATTCATCACCGTCTCTCTCTCCTCGAAGCTGTTCATCTTCCGTATCTTCGATGCGATCATCAGACCGAAGTGATCGTACTCATCATACGTGCTGAGTTTCCCTGTATCGCCCGGTGACGATTCCGGTGGCACATACTGATCCGAGTGCTTGGAGCTGGAGCTCAGGGACTGCTTAGTGGTGCGAGTGGAGGAGATCTGCAGCTGGGAGCACTGGGGGAGCTGGGAGCACTGGGGGAGCTGGGAGCTCTGTTGGGGGAGCTGGGAGTTCTGTTGGGGGAGCTGGGAGTTCTGTTCGGGGAGCTGGGAGTTCTGATATTCTGAGCTCAGGGACCGCTTAATGGTGCGCGGGGAGGAGATCTGCAGCTGGGAGCACTGGGGGAGCTGGGAGCACTGGGGGAGCTGGGAGCACTGGGGGAGCTGGGAGCTCTGTTGAGGGAGCTGGGAGTTCTGAGGTTCTGAGCTCAGGGACCGCTTAATGGTGCGCGGCGAGGAGATCTGCAGCTGGGAGCTCTGTTGGGGGAGCTGGGAAGAGCTGGGAGCTGGAGGCTCGACATTTGGAGACGGCACCACGTTTGGTACCTGCAACAAATGGACGACTTTAGCTAGAATGGGCACAACGCCGGGCCTTGCAAGGCTTAAGAGCCTTAAGAATCGTTTTTGTACCCATAAAAAGGCCTCCTTTCCACCCGGGGTCTACCAGACTTTGATCCGGCGCAGACCAGGCATACACAATAAGAAGTCTCGCTCATTTCACTGTAAGAAGACGGGAGATAAGTTAAACATTACCAATGAATATAAATATAATATAAATATAAAATGAATAGAAATAAAACACAATGTCTTTCCATTTTATATAATTTGAGACCTAACGAGTAGTCGGAGCAGTTGTCATGACTACCATAGTCATATAGGCTATACAACTTATACAAATGCGTTGCGCCCTCCTCCTTCATAGGCCACTGGCTACTTACGCAGCGCACGAAACGCGACAGCACAGCTGCACTATACGCCGGGATCGTATAAGTTTGAAAGTATAGTCTTCTTAAATGCATATTTAGACAAAAGCAATAGATCTTGATGACTTGAAAATTATTCGTATTCATTGAAGGATCATCTTAAGCATTCGTTTCTGCGCCGAATTGATTATGAAATTGCCACACTGCAACAAATCTGTGTCATTATGAATCACATAACATTATATTTACAAGGTTGATAAAAGCGAGAGGTGTTAAATTAAACCACATATACTATAAGTGCCTACAGTTAATCCGAAATTATTTACAAAGTTTACGACAAGTACACGAAAATACTTTTTTCAAACAAGTTAGATAGCGAAAAAATGTAATCATGCTTTGTACCGGCGAACGGCCAGCATGCACAGGTTGAAACGGCCGGCCCATACTCGCTATCAGCTGACGTATAGCTGACGATAAATTATATATAAGTGAGAAAAACTTCAAAAAAAAAAAATTTCTGTGGCTAAACTATTGCTCCGATTCATCTGCTTTTTGTTGTGAAGCCTGGAAATTATACACTAAATATGTGGTTTCATTCACGCCTCTCACTTTTATCGACCTTGTATACTCTCTAGTCTACTAGTTTTCTGTCATAACTCGAGTCATTTCAACAGTTACGCTTGATATTCCTCCAGAAAAAACTTCAAACTGTAGGTACCTACATAATAGTGGTCTAAAAATAATGACGAAGACTAAGATAAGACAACTAGAGGAATTAAGATTCCACACAGAATATCAAAACAGTGTTAAGCAGACTTGACGCATCTTTCGTTCTTAGGTATCCTAGTAAACAGACCAGCAGGTCAATCCTTTAGTTACTACGGACGCCTATAAACATCCTCATTAGCTGTGTGGGTACACGTGTGTTGCCTGTCCCGCATCACCATTCGAGGCCTGGCATCTTGAAAGTATTGCGTGAGCAGATTTTTTGTAATTTTTTACCGCCCCCCTCCCCTCTTCTCAGCAAAAATCTGCGTAAATAATACTTGAATTTGTAAGGAAATAAGCAAAGCAAAAAAAAGGAAAGAGCTTAATTTTTTTTTCGGATGAAACTTATTATTGCTGCAACAGTTCGTCGGACTCGCAGATACTATTTTGTCTTCTTCATTAGAGAGACGAAAGCGAGAAGGTAGCTCTATGACCCGTACCGTTGGTTCCTGATTGATCTCCACGTGGTAAGTCCAGCCTCCCGGCGGGTCGGCCATGTTGAGACTAGGCACCGCATCCGACTTCAGCCGCTTGTTTCTTATGCTGTCGGGTGAGAAGTGCTCGGAGCACACGTAGTGCTTGGAGCGGGACTGCCTCGTCAGCAGATCAGCACGGCGCATGCGCTCGATCCACGCCCTCCTTCTGTAGCAAATGTATGACTTGGGATATACCGTAGGTTCTAATCTTCGGATTCAGCTAACAGAGTAAGAATGCGGCAGATGGTACCTCACAAGCCATAGCTGCCTCACATAAGTGAACCTTATGGTCGCCGCACACCTATCAACTAGGAAAGGGATCGTAAACGCCTCGCCTAGAAAAGCGAAGACGATGCGATTACGTTACGTTTCCCATTAGTGTGTGTTGCAGTATGAAGTTTCATACAAAGAATACTGACCGGCTCGAGGTGATACGGTTACGATGCCTTTCCGAGTTGGTAAGTGTGTGGCGACCACTACACATGGAGGCCAGGTGATCGCCTTAACATTCTGTGAAAGACTTTTTAACAGTACTAAAAAGATTGATGATAATTATAGAAAAGGAGATTTAACATGATTTTTTTTTTCTTATGGTATAGGGGGCAAACGAGCAGTTGTAGCCATTTTCATGACTACCGACGCCCATAGACATCTGCATAGAGACTATACAGATGCGCTGCCCTCCTTTCTCCTCCCACCTCCATGGGCCACCGGCTACTTACACACCGCACGAAACGCGAATTTACTTCTAAATCAGTCGGGTAAAAATACGTAAGTATTAGGAATATTTCGTCATAGTCAGCTACAAAATACAAATGAAATGACGCCAAATACATTACGTACACACATTTGTTATTACTATTACTTTTGTTAAGCTTTAGTAGTGGACGGAGAAATACAAATGACGATGTGTCTGACCGCTGTAACGTCACAAGTATCATATTTTCATTAAGTTACACTTAGCTATTGCTTAGTGTATAATTATAAGAACTAAAAACAATCTGGATGGTCCCGTGTTTGCGTTAATACTAGTTTAATTTACTTAGGAAAATACAAAGAATTAAAACAGATTTAATAGGTTAACATTTTTTAATCCTAACAAAAATACAGACCTGCTGTCTGTATTTTTGTAATATAATTTGTTACTATAAACTTATAGCTATGAACGTTATGATGACGTATGACAAGCTAAATGTGTAACAAAATGGCGGAACTGTCAAAAGTCACAATATGGCGGCGATTTTGTGGAACGCAGATTTGTAATACCAAAAATATATATATCAGTGTCTTATCTTTAATCTTGTCTTTAATAGGGATAGAACTGCTTATTTTACATCGTTGATCCTTTAAATTCATTTAAACCTACATTCCCATATTAGATTATTTTGGCGGATGTAAGTGTTTTTTAACTTGCAATCCAGAGTGGGTTACAAGTTAAAAAAACCGGTTTAAATAGGTTATTTTGCGTTAGCTTTTTCGACTACTTTTGTCGTTTATAACTAACATTTATAACAATGCATGTGGCTAATGTAGATGTCAAATAGAACATTGACATATTTCGTATAATACTTACGTCAACATACTATTCCCAGTAGCAAAATACATAGATAAAGCACCGAAAACTGTTGTTATTCACATACAAATAAAACTTAAATTTACCTTCGCTCGTCTTTCGGCAGGCTGAAGTGAGACAGATGCGGTTTGGTCCGGGAGTTGTTGCGACAGCCACGGACGGCGCAGTAACTGGACATGGCGTGCGGACGCGGTGCGGGCGCGGCGCTGACTGACTTTCACGCTTAACCAACAACGCGACACGCTTAGGCAACGACATCTAACACGCTAAACCAACGTGACGCAGTGACTCGCAACACAAACGTGTTACAGTCATGTTTATACTCTTTCTTAATCTTTATTTACTTTAGAAAGGGCGTTTGTCAAACAGTGACCATATTTAATAATTTATTTTATGCTAACTTAAACCTTACAACATACTATTAACATTTATACCCAATAATGAAACCACTTCAGCTCATGAAATGAGGAAGGAGGGCAAAGCACCTGTGTGACCTTTATATGGATGTCTCTGTGGTCGTTGGCGTTGTTGGTCATGAAAACGGCTCCGACTGTTCGTTTGCCAACCTACATCATAAAAAAACTCACTCGTTCGCTATTTTATCTCGGAAAATGTTACGTATCAAAATCTTCTCTTTGACGTCACTGCATTCTTATCCGGAACAGAGCCTCTCACCTGATCGTCTGGTTGCAAGTACACCTTCATCAGGCGTCCAGCGTCCAGCTGCATCTGTCTCGCTCTCTCCTTCTTCTCCTCTCGCTTCCTCTTCTCCTTAGCCAATCTCCTCTTCCGTTGAGTCGTAGTCTCGTAATATTTGGACTTGTTTAATATTATCTTTCTCTTCTTCGCCCCCTCCATAGCGTTACGATGTTTGTGTAGGGGAAGCGGGGAGCGTGTCGCCACTCTGATGCCAGGACAAACGAGCGTACAGGGCGCGAGCGCCGCGTCGACTGACGTGATACGTGAACGCTCGACCGGAGATTCGACGTGCAACCCTTTTTTTTATTTTGTATTTTTAGTTTTGTATAAGGGGGCAAATGAGCAGTCGGAGCCATTTTCATGATTGTCGATGCCCATAGACATCCGCTTAGAGGTTATACACGGTTGATAAAAGCGAGAAGCATTCAATTAAACTACAAATGCTATAAGTGCCTACCGTTAATATAAAACTGTTAAAAAAACGATTTACAATAAGTATACTAAAATCCTTTTTTTCAAACAAGGTAGCAAAAAACGTAAACATGCTTTGTACCGGCTCGTACAACGAACGGCAACCTCGCACGGGGTGGATGACCCCGGCCGGCCCATACACGCTATCAGGCTTGTACGAGTTGGGAAAAAAAAACTTTAAAAAATTGATTGATCTGATTTTTGTTGTGTAGTCTGGAAACGATACATGAGATATGTGGTTTGATTTAATGCCTCTCGCTTTTATCAACCTTGTTGCCCTCCTTTACTCCTCCAACGGGCCACCAGCGACTCGCTATATAACTTCCAACGACACTTCTATTTACCCATTGTTTATCTCCTGTTCCTTCTACCATTTCTCCTATGTGCTTCCGTCTCCTTCTATCTGCCTCCCTCTTCCTCAGCTTATCTCTGTTCTGCTCTCTGTACCTTCTTTGTCGTTCTCTCTTCCTTACGAGGGCACTAATTTCTTCAACTCTAAAATTGTAGTCAAAATTTATTCAGAACATCACATAACACAAGGCATTCAATATTATATTATACTAGTTTCCCCGCGGCTTCGCTCGCGTTGAAGCCCTTCAATATACAGGGTTGTTTTTTGGTCACCGGCCAAATTTCCAGGTTTGGTTCAGAATCAATACATTCGATTTCTAAAAAATATTAAAAAAATAAGTAGATAAAATTACTCTGTCCCATGTTGTAAAACACATTTCTTGGTCACCACGTGCATCACACTCGCGACTCACGGTAGGCCGACGTCACTAACCTTGAAGTCGATACATTTCGTATAAGAACAACAATCGATGTATTTTTAAGGACCATTTCAAATCTATTTTTATTTAACAAAATATTACAATTAGACGATAATATTTAAAACACAGCCTTGGAATGATGTCTACTTCCTTACTTTAAAATTTGGCCGGTGACCAAAAAATAACCCTGTATATCGAAGAACATTATTACATTGAAATAGAACTGCAGAATTCCAATTTCTGCCGCAATAATTTTTTTGACTCTTATATTTTTTTTTTAATAAAAAGTATTCTATGTCATTTCTAATACCTCTAGCTTAGACCTCTAGGAATATGTGTACAAAGTTTCATGATCATCGGACACGTAGTTTTGTCGTGAAATCGTAACAAACAAACACATTCACATTTATAATATTACTAGCTTCCGCCCGCGTGGATCAAAAATCCCCATAAATTTTAACTTATTATGTGATTCTGATATGAAAGCTATATTATTGTAAAGTTTCATGAAAATCCGTTCAGTAGTTTTTGTGTGAAAGAGTAACAAACACACAAACTTTCGCATTTATAATATTAGTAGGATTTAGGATACCTATAGTATTATATTTTGTACATATTATTATTATAATATGTAGAAACATACATCTAATATATAAAATTCTCGTGTCACAGTTTTCGTTGCCATACTCCTCCGAAACGGCTTGACCGATTCTCATGAAATTTTGTGAGCATATTGAGTAGGTCTGAGAATCGGCCAACATCTATTTTTCATCCCGATATTCCCACGGGATCGAAAGTTACGCGGGTGAAACCGCGGGGCGCAGCTAGTATTATATAATATATATAAATAATATAATATTTATCTATATAAAATAAAATATGTACTGTTCTGTTGTTTTATAATATCCATCTTCTTGTTTAAGTGGATTCTGTTTGAGTCTTCTTTCTGCTTCTCGTCGCTTTAGTTTTTCTCTGTTCTGCTCCCTGTATCTTCGCTGGCGTTCTTTCTTTCTCCCATTTTTCCTATAAACACGAAAGGGTCGGTAGAAGATAATTCGGTGCCTAGCTAGCTCTTGGTATAACACAATTTTTTTATAGTATAAGAGGGCAAACTAACAGTCGGAGACAAAATCACTACCAACGCCCATAGACATCCGTACATCCGCAAATGCGTTACATATTATATTATTAACTAATTGTATTTTAATAATATCGTTATGCTGTCTCATCTCAGTGTAATTTTATTAAGTTAATATAATGTAGTTACGGGAATTGAAACAAAGATGGTAAGAGGTAGTGCTGTACTCCATTACAGTATCAAGACCGCATAACCAGGAAGGTACCGTCGTAAAATAACAGTTATGTTACTTCTCGTGCGGTGAGCATTCGGTGGATCATTGAGTAGGAAGCAGGATCGCGGGCAATGCATCTGCATAAACTTTATGCATCCGCATAAAGTTTATGCAGATGTTAATGGGCACCACTAGTCATGAAAAGGCTACGACAGGCTCGTTTGCCCTGCTATAATATAAGAAGTATTAAGAAGTGATATTGCAAAGTTTGAACTTACCCATGCGTCGCTACAACGGACAGACAGTCGGATGATCCAAGTCCCAGTAAAGGCTGGTCCACACGAGCCGATCCCGCATCACAGCCACTCATAATAACACAAACTGTTGGAGCAATCACACCAAT
>LUGF01030402.1:1361-20910 GCA_001625245.1 Calycopis cecrops
GCAGTCACGAGCCACTTGCGTCCAGCGGCTCCACCCTCCCCCACACCATCTTAACAAAGTCTTCAGAGAACTCGGTTGGAGGACTTCCAATATTACTTCTTCAGGCGCGGGGCCGCCGCACGAGAATCTTAGCGGTTACTGGTTCTTCGAGCAATGTGGCCAGCCCATTGCCACTTCAGCTTGCTGACTGTCAGAGCTCTGTCGATTACGCTGCTTCTTTTGCAAATATCTAAATTGCGGAGATACTTCAAATATCTCGCAGAAATAAACAAAGCATAGCCCTTTCTTGAGACTCTGAGCTTGTTTAAGACTAACATTAATATAGCTGCAGCTGCTTTAGTATATAAGGGATAGTAAAATGATTCTCATATATCCCGATGTCAGAGACATTTTATTACCTGAATATGATGGGATCCCACGTAACTGCCAAACAAAACACGAATGATTAACAGTGGTATCATTGCCAACAGTGCTAATAATATGACTTGTGCATTTAGTAGGTACCTACCTAACAAAAATGATAGAAAATATAATAATATTCTATAATTTTGTAACGTAACAAGTGATCTGATCACATTCCGATAATGCTCAAACAGAAGCGATATAGTACTATGAAGTCTGGATTCAAACGTACAAATCCATCTAGTAGGTATGTGTAATCATAGTAAATAAGAGTACAATCAGCGGCCAATTCGATTTCAATGCAAAAACGCTGTTGTAATTTAATTCCCTTATCGCACATGAATGAATGATGAATCCTATTACAACCTAGAATTGATCCCTTATTGATCCAACCGAATCACAAAACCTTTTGTGTCAGAGCAGTTTTTTTCTGACATTCGATATAATATGTGACTATTTTTTGTAATAAAAAAATCTGTTGTGTAATAGAAAAATCAGATAATCTTTATATAAGTTATAATTATATTTTTTTGTGCGTCTGTATGTCGCTGAACTCCTCCTAAACGACTGAACCGATTTTGACGAAATTTTTTGTGTGTGTTGAAGGGGATTTGAAGAATAGTTTAGGTTCACAAATCAGCCCGGCAGAGGGCACTGCAGTGACGGGAATGAAACCGCGGGGCACAGCTAATATTTCTATAATTTATTTTTACGATAAGAATAATATTCTATTATAAAATTAGTATGGGGGAGGCCTTTGCCCAGCAGTGGGACAACATAGGCTGAACAAAAAAAATAATTAGTATATAGCCAAAATTTTATTACACGGCATACAACGTAAACAGTTACGCCTATCATCTGATAGTTCGTCCGTAGACATCTGTACATTACACATATATGTATTTTATCATTCATGGCATTTATGAATATTCAATCACTGCTTATCTTTATATATTATTTATGTGCTTGTGTATGTCACTGAACTCCTAAACGACTGAGAACTGAGAGTTGAGATTCACAAATCAGCCGCGTGCGAAGCTGTGGACGTACGCTAGTTTCATTTAAAATTGTATCAGTATTTTAAGAAATATTTATTGTCATATAAGGATGTCAATCATAATGGTGGGTAAGTATTCTAGGTCATGAACTCAACACATCCTACAGAGTATAAAAATACATACATTATCATCATCTGCTGATACTAAAGTTTTATTGAATAACTAGCTGCACCCCGTGGTTTCACCCGCGTTTAATTTTTAAGAAATCTTCAACAACCTAATTCACCACCTTGTGGGATTGAATTTCTAATAATTCATTCTTAGCGGATGCCTACGACTTAACATCTATCATCATCATTGCCAAGTTTCAGCCCGATCCGTGGTTTGGGCTGTGCGTTGATAGATCACTGTATCAGTAAGTCAGTCACCTCTGAGTCGTACATAAATATACAAATCTGTCAAATATGTAATTGTAAGATAGAGTTTGCAATAAGATATTATGTTTATACACAACCTACAAGTTCCCACCTCATAATCTTATTACCGGCTTATGTTACAGTGAACTGGATATAGCGATACGCCTCAATATTGTGAGCGTACAATCAAGCGTACATGCAGCGATTGTGAGGACAATCATTCATTAGTATATTGTATTCCTGTCTAACATATAAACTCAACATCGAGCCTTGTATGCCACTGTTTAATGTGAGCATTAAGAATAAATGAGTGTTTTTATAAATTCTTAAATTTAAAGCCACAATATTCAACTTATTACTTTTTATCTTACTAATTTCATACATTTAAGAAGAGATAGTTCCACGCTGCGTGCATGTAGCCGAATTGGGCCGGCACGACTGGGTAGGTACTTCTCGCTTACACGAGACCGGTAGTGGTAGCGTAAGTAGCCGGTGGCCCATTGAGGTGGGAGGACAAAGGAGGGCAGTGCACCTGTATAGCATCTATGCGGATGTCTATGGGCGTCGCTAGTCATGAAAATGGCCAATAAGTTAAAAAATAAAAAAAAACATGCTATAATTTTTCAGACAAAAACTACTACAATTAAAATTAGCAAAATTATAGATTACAATTTTTAATATTACTAAATAAAAAAGTAAATTTAAAAAAAGCGCAGTACCTACTGTAAAATCTAGGAAAGAGAAATTTGTCGAAATGTTACGTTCATCGGCTACAATTCTCTATATCCCACGAGGATATTATTATCACAGTAAACAAAAATACTATACATATATAATATACATATAGCTACTTGGATCCAACCATTCATTTATATAAATATACAAATAAATCGCCGGATCCAAGTGGCCTTTGGCGCTCTAAGGGAGAGGCCTAGGTACAGCAGTGGACGTCCTGCGGCTGATGATGATGATGATGGTGATGATGATAATGAAACAAAGAGTTGCTCTAATATTACAATGTATGAATGATATATATGCATAAGCGGTAGAAACTCTCTTATCATGTCGGTCCGATCGGGTGCAATGCAATAATTAATTATTTATTACTTAGAAACAATGTGGTACATACGTGAGACTTATTAGACATATTATTCCTCTGTTTTACAATAGACAATACAAGGGCTGAGTATAATCATAGATATTCAGGTAATATAATCAAAGACCAAATATTGTTTGATCATTGCTGCAACCTGTCTCAAGCCACTGTAATCAAATGTCTAGTAAGCTATCTCCAAACAGATTGAATGGTTACAGGTCACAGATACGGAGACAATACGCAGCTGTTATGCCCGATTTACACGTATTAAGTAGTTAAGTAGTTAACTAAATTTTAACTAAATTTTAAGTACTTAATTGCATGTAAACAGATAATTTAGTTGCAACTTGCTACTAAGTAGTTACTTAATACGTGTAAATCGGGCATAAGGTGCCGAAGTACTAATGAACGAATTGAGACAGAGAGAAGTATATAAATAAGTATTATTGATACAACACTGGCTATTGCCCCCGATTTTGTATAATTCGATATGAGTAAGTAAAATACCGAAGTAACTGATGATAGTGTCTTTCGCGTTTGCTACACATTTTGTAGATACTTTACGAGTTTTAACAAAGTCGGCTCGTAACCACGGCTGCTCTAGCCCGGCCGAAACGTCTAACTAAAGGTATACGTTTCCGCTAGTACCTGTTATAAATATTTTATCGTGTAAAAACCCGTGAAGTATCTACAAAATGACTAATAAGGATCGTTATTTAATGTTTTTTGTTGATAGGATTTTTTTATTATTTGTGTTTTATGTTACGTAATTAATAAATAAAATTTAACAAAAAAGAAACATAAACTACTGTTATTTTATTATTGTAATATATTATGTTACTGTTATATTACTATACAAGCTCTGCCCGCGGCATTGCACGCATTATATTCGATGTTATACATATAAATCTCTTGAATCACTCTCTATCTAATAAAAAAGCACATAAAAATCTGTCGCGTATATTTTTTAAAGATCTAAGCATACAGACACACATGCGGCGGAAAGCGACTTTGTTTTTATTTATTGTATTGTTATTATTTTATTTTTTATGCTATATAAGCGGTATAAATAACCACAAATAACCTTTATTATGATAAATTAATAAGGTGCTAAATAACTAAAATAAGAAATAACGGAGAAGTTCCTCGGGTTTGTGTGCCCAAGGTATAACGTCCCCCAAAGTAGGTTATATTGCTGGCCCCCCCGAAGTGCCGCAACCTTGTCGTGGTGGGGGGCTGGCGTGCCTATGTGGTCCCCAAATCTAAGTTGAACAGGGCTAGCCATATCAGACAGGCTTGGGAGAGGGCCATACTAAGAGCAGTTCAGCTGTGAGAGATCCTCCACCCGTCCCTCAGAATCAGCAGACGCTAGACGGTGGCGTGGATTAGGACGCCTAGCGAATCTTCGGACACTGATGGCGTGCTCCTTTGGAGTACTGAGGCCAAGGGTCAGGATAGGAACCTGGCCACATTGCACGGCTCCGAGGACATAGTAGATACTGTTCAAAGGTGGCCGGATAGCCCCTAAGAAGAAGAAGTCTGGCCCTTTGGCCGAGGCCATCCTGTCGCTAGAGGGATCCTGTTGCTTGTAGATCCGGGACAGTTGTAGAGCGGATTATAGCGGCTGAAGGCACCCCCGCAGGGGTTTAGTCGGTAGGGGCGAGCCAATTGCAGAGCCCGGCACTGTACCCGGTTGAGCCACCCGGGCTCCTGGGTAGCGTACTTAAAGGTATTCCCCTGCGTTACCAAAAAAAAAAAGATTCTTTAGCTGTGAGTGACAGCTGGGTTGTGGCGTTTAGTGAGGCTAACATTAGGTGTTTTTAAAATCCACACCACACTCAGCACAGTTGCATAACTCGCTGTTACCCTAGCCATCTCTATAGTTAATCTATAATAGTCGGCACAGACATCCTCGTACAAAAAACTGATTTTTGTAAGAATCAACTAAGCACAATCGAAATGACGCCACGTATTGAATACGGGCAGCACTAAACGTTATTTATGTTGTAAATCTTTAATAAGATGTCATGAGAACAGCGCTCATTACAAAAGCCTGAATTAGACTTGACAACGTCGACCTTCATGCTTTTATTGCTTCTTCTTCATTCAAACTGCGATTACATATGGATGTGGTGCGCACAGAGGTCAACTAATCAAAAACTGTAAAGCTAATCAGACCCACATCTCCCCTACTAACGACCCGCCTAACCGAACTCATTGTTTCTTGTTTAGTAAAAGAAGTCACATAAGCAGAATTTTCTGAAAAGGACCGACGCCCATAAATTTGAATACATTCACACACGTTACAACTACGCTGTTGCTTTTCGTGTGGTTCGTATTTTCCGGCAGCTCATCTGAAGGTAGAAGTACAACATGCTTAGCCGCTATCTTTTCACTCATGCAGATCGCATACGATTACCATCTAAACCCGTGTCCCCAGCTATAGAGGTGGGATTCTGCAATCCCATTCGTCGTCATCTGCGGGGCAGGCTGAATTAAACAACAAGGCGAGTGCAAAAACATTGATTTATTTCTGTTTGAAATAAGTTAAAATAGTTCCTGCAGTTTTATTAATATTTTTTCTTTTTGTGTAATATTTATTCTTTATGGGTGGGAACTATTACGGGGCTCCTTCACCTTGTGAAATTTTATCAAATATGATAAGAAATGCGTAAAAATCTACTACTAGTCAACATACACAGCTAACATTTGTAGAACATTAATTAATATAACAATAATTAAGAACGATAATATCATTCCGTTATTATCATTTGTAAAATTATTTTAGGCATAAGATATAAGACCGAATCACATAGCTCCTAAGCTTGAAATGCGAATCGGAAATCCTCTCACATCAAACGGAAAATAAATACACTCTTGAGGACGATAAAGTAGAATATGGTCGATAGCCAATTTGGGAAGTTTCCCTTTCAGCCCACTCAATTAATCGTAAAGATTGGACGAAGCTTCGAGTTAGGAATGTTCTCGAGTGTGAAGAGCCCTTGTGTACTTTAGACCCAGCGTTTGAAGTGCCAGCTAGAGTTATAAGACGGGTTATTATATTCCCAAAGGCACGTATCAAATAGCGTAAGCCGCAAGCATTCATGTGCTCAATTTCATTTGTCTATATGTATAGTAACGAATGAGTTTACCGTTAAGAGCAGAGGTGGCTGACTTGCATAGGGTTAAAATCTATCTTTGAAGTAAAAGTTCCTTTAGTTGCCTTGAGAAGTTTACAAGTTGTACTTGCGTCGGCTTTCAAGTTTAAAAGATAAATTAGTAGTTATTATTCGTAGTACAAAAAATACATAGTACATAATACCTATGTAGTAAAAAGAATAAAAATAGATTTTTTTCCAAAGTAGGATACTTTTGTGTGCGTTTGTTTGGTCTTGGTCGCTTAGTCAGAGTCATATTATAAAAGTGACATATAGCACAAATTACGTAATGAAATACATGAATTAAACCACTGCACTGGTCAATTTATGATAGCTTCTTACGGGCTATTTCTCTTCCACCTTTAATGCAACATGATTTCTCTATTATGGACATAGTAAAAAGATGATACAAATATTTTTTTTACTTAATTCAGAGGGAATGGCGTGTTAATTAATAAATATCCTTAAATAAATACGTGAAGCAAAAACTTTAAGAACATTTTTACAAAAATTGATCAGACGGAAGAGTCTTAAATTTAGCACACTTATAGTTTACGTATAAGAGAAGTTTGTAAAGGACTTTAATTTAATTAATAAAGATTTACACACACTACCATGTATTTGACACATCGTTGAAATATGCACGCTACCCAGGAACCCGGGTGGCTCAACTGGGTACAGCGTCAGGCTCGCAAACGGGGATGCATTACTGACTGACCACTGCGGGAACCTTCAGCCGCTTTTATTGGAGGATCCCGGATTTGCAAGCAACATTATCCCTCCAACGACAAGCTGACCTTCGCGAAAACGCCAGATATCTCCTTGAGAATTGTCCAGCTGCCTTTGAACTACTACGACGTCGGAACCGTGCAATGGGTTCAGGTTCCCATCCTGACCCGTTGCTCTTAGTCTGGCCTCTCCCTCTAAGCCTTTCCAGTATGGGTAGCCCTGTCCGGCATAGCATAGGACCACAGAGGCACGCAAGCCCTTCCAGCACGACAAGGTACTGCCATAAGCTCCCCAAGTACTGTCATACTTGGTGAGCAATCCTCAACCTGTTCAATGTAAGCTGTTATATTGTACCGATACCAGCATGTATCGTGACGCCGTATGTAACAATTTATTGTAATCTCCGTTGCAGCATCCAGAAGACTTACACTGCAGCGCATACACCGCCCATAAAAGCATCGAGAAAATAAATTTGATAGCAAGTTAAATAGAATTTTATTAGATTAACCGCAGCGCTATGATTTCAAGAAAAATCATGATTAATCAGAAACACATTTTATAATTAGAATAATGTAACGCATTAAGTATTTTTGAAAATATTGCACAATGTGGCTAAATAGACGAGAAGACACACCATACCTCTTGTAGCAAACTGAACGCTTGAAAATGAGTAATAGGGTAGAAGTTCTCTTAGTACGTACACAATGATAGTTTTTGTGAGCCGAAACAGATACTTACTCCAAATGTTGCTTTGTGATGACGGTTAGCGAAACAAAACATGGAAAATACACCTAAGAGAAATCCTTTTTGCCATCTGCAAAAGAGCATTTGGTATTTGTAAACTTTTTTATATTAAATAAATGATTGCTCTTGTTATTATTTTAGTAACAGTCAGTGCGACACTGCTTATTATGAATATAATAGTTAAGTCAAAACTTATATGGCGCAAAGAACAATTTAGGCATAAAATATTTTTTCAGCATTGATATTAATTTTTGTCATACAAAGCGTGACGTTTTTATGATATCATACTGGAAGGAACAGAAGGAAATTTATTATTGTCATAACATTGGTACTTTTATGGCTGATAAACAGTTTGAACGATAAAAATGTTCAGAGAAATGGTCTCGTTTTACTGGTGGCCTTAACAAAGGCCGTATATTTGCAATTGTACCCAGCGATCGGATGACATTTTATGTATCAAGTATATTGTATTTTATTATGGGGCCTTATAAAACGTCATGCTTGTGAAGTACTTGCAACCAGCTGCTCCCCGCGACCTACAAAGTTGTCAGTTCACAGGTGATACTTTATTGCTCAATAAACTTTTTTTCCCAGCGGCCATGATTTTGAGAGCAACATGACATTGAATAGTTGCTTTAGTGAAATAGAATATTTGATATTAATTTATTGTACATGTGCAATAAGCTGTGACCTTTGAAATTTACTTACTTAATAACCTTGAACTAGTAATGATTTTCTACGTTTAAGTAATTGATCTGTCTGTATGTCTCTCTGAAGATGGTTTCAAGTCTTCGTATCTGGCGGATTTGTTTCTGTGTAACAGTAAATGTGAAAAAAGCAGGGCAAATTTGTGAGGATCGTGAGTACTCATCGGTGTGAAGATGCGTGTGTGTGTGAATATAATATGTAGTAGGGACGAATGGCGGCCAGGACTCAGGATGGGAATCTGATCCCCTTGCACGGTTCCAACATCGTATTGGGTACTGTTCAAAATCAGCCCCCAACACAGTCCCCAAGGAGGAGAAGTATGGCCTTTTCACCAAGGTCAGTATATCGCTGGAGGGATCCTATTGCTTGCAGATCCAGGACCCTCCGATTATAGAGGCTGAAGGCACGCGTGGGGGTTTATTCTGTAGGGGTAACCTCCAATTGCCGAGCCCGAAACTATACCCGGTAGATCCACCCGGGCTCCTCAATAGCGTGCTTAAAGGTATTCTCCTGGGTTACCAAAAATATCTGAGTTTGATTTAGACATCGTCGGCCTTCATGCTTTTACTGAGATCTGCAGGGGTTTAGGGTTCACTGATTGTCAAGCCCGACATACGGGCCGACAGCCATCGGCCTCTAGAGCTATGGGTATCTAACTATCTAGGTATCATACGTAAATACGTTAACAAAAGAAAAGGCTTTTGAATTTTTTATTGTGGGCTTACTAGCCTTAGCTTACTTACCAAATTTCAGCTCTCTAATATTTATAGGGATATAGGTATAGGAAGTGCTATAAAATTTCAATGATCAGAAATAATCGATAAAATTGGAAGCTTTAATATTTTAAGTAACGTGCGATAATGCGACTTGTCACAAATGTGTATGGCGTACATAAATAACCACAGAACAGAAAGTGTAAAAAACAATAACTTTAAAAATTGTAGCAATCTAGAATTATCGATAATATTTTTTCAAATTTAATTTCCAAAAAAAGTTAGATAGTGCACTATCACTGTTTCCTCTTGTTAGTTTCCTGATATCATCATCTTTCAAATGTTCACTAAAAATATATACCTAACTACAATTTGTAACTTGGACTTTGACAGAGCCTTTATGTCAAACGACTGACGGGGAAGGACTGAGAATGATTTCGTAATAATAGTAATATTATGTTAAATTGTTTAATATATTATGATACATTGAGAATATGTTACATATGTCAAGCAAGGGATAACACCATTAGTAGTGTAATAACATTTTGCTTAATATGTGCAGCGATCAGAATTGCCCCGATCGTTCTTGAACAAAGTGGCTTCTGATAATGATGGATGGTTGGAACTATTATGAGTTGATGTACCTACTAATTACTTAAGATTGTTAGTGTTTATTAGGTTAATTTTGTTCGTATCATTGCCAATAATGTATTGAATTTGAACTTCACAATAAAGAAATCACATATTGTGTCTTTTTTTTCTCTCACATGGTTACCACACGCACATTAGCCATTACATTACAGTACGAAACATTAGCCATCTAGTTCATGAAATTTTGTTAAACGGCGCTGTTTAGTAAAGAGGCTGGGCTGTTGATTAAACGGCTAAATAACCAAGTTTTCTGAAAATACAAGCGCATGAAATGAACTAAAACAGAGCTAAATAACCTATATTTAGTATCAGAAATACATTAAATACCCTCTTATTGATGCAGACCGGTAAAGTTGTGTAAATCTGAAGAACGCATTATACTAACATAAATAATTTTAATTTATCAGCTAACATAACTTAATTTATTAGCATTTGCTAGTTGATTACGAGCCATTGTTAGCCTTAATCGAATTTAAATGTAGATGTTGCTCAACTTGTTCATATCAAGATTTGAGATAAATTATAGTTAGGTACATTTATCTTGTGCCAGCACAGCAATATTCAGTCCGGAATATTTGAGCTAAAAAGCGAATGACTCCCGGTTCAAGGTACAGTCAATCAAGGATTTTGTTTTTATCCATTTTAGTTAACTGTAATAAGTTAATAATCTGTATTATTTCAGGTCTGTGTCAATTAAGGTATTTGACAAATTTCATTCTCATCAAGATTTCAGTTAGATATCTACTCCGATTAAGAAACCTCCCAACATCATAAAAATGGGGGTTATGAAATTGAGTGTCTTTAAAGCATATATATAAGACCTCATATAGTTGTATTAATCACATATGTATATTAACATATTATTAGTTTTTAATAATTATTTATAAATGTTCAAAACTCATAAAATATTAACCTGTATCCTTATAATAAAACATAACTTGATCTCTTATCTGGATAAGAGCCCAAGTAAATAAAATGTAAGTTCCATTTATAAATAAGACTTCCGGCATTGAATTTATCCAACCCGCAAACAAGATTCTTATTCGTACATTGTATACGAAAATGATTCAATATGGATTTTGTTGAATATTTTTGTTACAATGTCAATAAATTGTTACAGCTTACCTTCACAATGCCAGTTTTTTGGTGAAGATTCGTATTTTTATGGTCTTTGATTTATTTTTGGATACCGAATTACTCGTGCATTAAGTTGACACTGATGAGTGAGTGTGAGAGACACAGACAAAATAAATTAAAAGTACATTAACAGCTTTGCTGCCGCTGGTCTTGCGGTTTTTTGAGATATTGACCATTCGGTATCATATTTTGGTAGAGGAGGCCTTCCTCCAAAGTAACACGTCAGCAACAATGAGCTAAATCAAAATGCTTCGACTGTTTGTCCCGCTCTACCATAATAAAACTGTGTATCGGCTCTGACATGCGATTGAAGTTCATCTGACCGTTTATAACTGATATGATGTACATGACCTAAAATATGCTAACGAGACGCAAGCAACGTAAGCGCAGTCAAGCAATACGCTGGTTTTCAGGCCAATCATATTATATTTTTTGCCCTACCCTATCTATCAATTACAAATTTATGACATACAAATAATTAGTCAGACATACTATATGAGTTTATAGCTATAGCTTAAAACAAGATGGAAACAACAAAATCTTACAAATCTGTTTAAAATCTTACACTTTTAATTTGACTTCAGGTTGCTGTCTTTACTTAATTCATAATAATACATAATGCATACGTCGCAAGCCATATACCTAGTAAAAAATAATTACTCTTAAAATCCTAAACACCGGTAAAATTTAATTACCATTCTTTGTCTTAACCGGGTTTCGAACCCGGGATCTTACAGTCTGTTCCTTAACTCTCTTAGACAGCAAGATAAATAGCTGTCACACAATAAGAACCTGTATTTCCTATAATGGATACGATATTAATTACATAAATATATATATAATAATAATTTAATTATATTTAAGCCATTGAACATGGCTTCATATTATAATATTATGTGTAAAATGATAGAAACATCGTGAAAATAAAGTGAAAAAACAATAAGAAAGGAAAGTCTCTGCAAAACGAATGTGAGACTTAACACCTTTTTGCAGCAATGGTGTTCATTGCTCTCCTAATTACAGCATTGTAAACTTTAACGTTCGCTTCCTCTGGCGTACTTAGCGATTTAAGTTGAAAATCGTGCAATACGCACTTAACGAGTAGGTCACTGGTAGTTAGGCCAGTCGATTTGGACTTCATCCAACATCATACATTATCGTAATGTCTCTAAATTTCACAAATTTAAAATGCTACAGCGTTATTATTCTTTCAGCGTTGGGATGATCATCGATGTGTGTAATTTTTCAGTATCTGAAGGCCTATTAGAGAGACTGAGAGTTTTCCTAATGGTCTATCAGCTACGTACAAAGTAAACACAACACAACATATTATATCTATCAATGTAACATGTGAGTTAACGTACGGCGGTGCCTGCCAAATTCGTTTGCAATCCAGCATGTCGTAGAATTGGTGATGTAAATTTCTGATTTGTGTTTCGTTTTCAAACACTCGACATCAACAAACTTTTCAACAAAATTATCTGTACCTTACATTTTTATGGGCGTTAGTAGTTATGAAAATGGCTCCGACTTCTCGTTTCCACCCCTTATAACAATCGAAAAAGAAACGAAAAAGGGTTTAGTTACCTTATAATGTTAACAAATGACTAAGCATCTTAATGATCATTAATGATGTGGGTTTCATGTAAGTTACTGTTTTTTTTAATAGATTTCATTGTTGGAGCGTAAACGCTTAAGACGTTCATTAATCATGGCGAATCAATCACTGTGTCAACCGTTCTAATTTAGATTCTGATTACGTGCAAATTCTATTATTTACATAGTTATGTTTTATTTGATTTGCAGGTTAAATAAGTTAGTTAATGACAATATTATTTTGGTTTCCATGATTAAGTAAAGAAGGTATTATATATTTAATAAATTATATATTATATAATATATATAGTATAATAAACAATTTAAATCGGTGTATTTTCAGTGTAATGTTTTCTTACACATTATTGTGAACATTAAAAATTAAAACATAATATTATAAGCAATTAATTTATTGAGTTATGTCAATAGTCGTGAAACAAATTGATGACCGGCTGACGCAGTGGCATAGATTCCGGATTCCGCCAGGAGGCGCGGGTTAAATTCCCGCTAGGTCATGGATGTTTATCTATGTATTATATATTAGAATAAAAATATTAAATATAAGAAATTTCTTAAATTTATAAAAACATATTAAATATTATTCTGTTGTCAAGTTCCAGTGACAATACGTTGCTAGGTTAACATGGTGTGAAAACAAAGAAAAAAAAACATATAATAAGATACATAGATCTAGTTACCTTATTATTATTATGCTGTAAAAATAAAAGGGTGTATCCCGTTAATAATAAATAAATAAAGAAATAATAAAAATGTTGTTGTAGAAAATACTAGCTATCTATATCTGGGAGCTAGCTTTTTACAAAAATAGCCTTGTGTAAGTAAAGAAAAAAATTTAATCATTCCATCTTCAAAGTATATATGTATTGGTAGTATAAGCGATTGGCGAATTAGACAATATTAAATAAGTTTTAGCGTGATATGTATAAATACTGCTATATCTCTTCATGACCCTAATCGCTGAGGAATGGTTATTAAATTTTTTCTCTGAGGGAATTTTTAGACAACACTTTTTAATTTTTGATCCATCTCTTAGAGCTATTTTGAAGAATTTAGGCAGAAAGTACGACAATTGTATTTACGCCGTAAATATCTACAAAATAGAAGTTTCTTAGAACTCATATAATATTATAATTAAAAAATTATCTTTTTTTATAGTGTTAAATGAGTTATAATAATGTTAATAAGCTATTTGACGAGGGATTTAGAGATGTCGGTAATTACTTAGGTACTTAAAAAACCGAATTCTCGTTTGGCGAACTAACAACACAGTTAAATTTATACTTTTCACTTTCAACAAATCTATATCTGTGATAAATAATTTAAAATAGTAATAATTTAATAATGTCTGGGGTAAAATATTTTATAGAAGTATTTTTATATAGCTTTCAAGACAATAGGACACGTATCACATTCCTGTCTTCCTATCTGCTGGAACAATAAGATATATCCGTTCTAATTTTTCTTAGAATTTTCATTACAAATATTTTTCTTGAACAGGGTTTCATTACTTAAAAGATATTTTTTTTCCAAATTAAAAACCAGTATATAACTTATCAACTAAGTTAACAGCAGATCTCGGTGGGAATATTGAGTATACGACATTCGGCTTATTGTTAAATTGGCAATTATTATTCGAATTATTTGTTATCATTAAATTAAAAGAAGTTTATCTTATTTTATATGCTACGAAGGTTCTTAAAAGTACATATTGTCATTTATATGAAAAAAATAGGCAGCATTCATAACAGTGTAAGTGTAGTCCTAGGCTAGAACCTCCACCCACTCATATTGTGTCACACTGCGTCACCGTGTGCCTAAAATTATGTCACCATTGTGACACGTAAATCGTAATAATTAGATATTTGAAATAGTCACAAATGATGTATTTTTACAGAGAGCGCCAATTCTAATCTAAATTAATTCTTATCAGATTATTTAGATTACTCATTCAAAGTTCTTTCATTTCGATTTTCACAACAACTCTAAATCTTTCCCTACAATATAACAAATAACAAACAAAGTAATTAGAAACGATTAAAGTACAAAGCAAAATACTTTTAATGTTAATCTTAAATTTCAAAGTTCGCAATTAACCTTCGTAAAAGCCTGGTGAAACTTGTAATTTATTATTATAACGGTGAGTTTTTGAAATACATAGCTTATAGGGAATCATTACGAGCACCTTGGAATATTGAGTACCTACTGTATTTTTTCTACCAAATTAATATTAATTACTTAACTTACTAAAAAACCTAAGAATAATTTACAACAGCGGCCTTCGAAGAAAAACCGGCAGGTGCGAGTTGGTCTCGCGCACGAGAGTCTCCGTACCATAAAAATACAAAAAAACACGTCTATTATCTTTTATGTTTTATTTTTTTTATTTTTAGTATTTATTGTTATAGCGTCAACAGAAATAGGTGTATAATTTGGAAAAATTAGCACGGTTTATGAAATACAGACTGGTGACAGACAGACAGGCGGACAGCGGTACCTTTTAGGTACGGAACCTTAAAAATAATAGTACCATAATATACATATTTTATTAATATATTTGTCAAGCGCGTTACTTTATAAGTACAAACCGCACTGTCTTCCTAATAACAATTTCCTTTTTAGTTTCGTCATTACACGAAAAAATATTTTGTATTTCTTTTATATTATATAATCTATCGTGTAGTTTTATCTGAGTAAGAATAAGGCCACCTACGGCTTATGCTGTAACATTAATCGCACCCACAACCAAATAAAGTTTTATTATCAAAAACTTAGGTTTTCAGGAAAAAATAAAAACTGTAACTTTCTTCCCATTATCCGATTAGACTGGTTGAGGTGTCTATGGAAAGATATATTTTTTTAAATATTATTTAAGTAAAAAACCTTTCTTGTTTTTGTCGTTGTCTTCTTGTCCTTTGTTTCTAACAAATGACAAGAAGGGATATCGAGGGTATTCGTAAAAAGTGTAATACGAATATATTGTGAATTTCATTATCCTCGAATTCAATTAGGGTTGCCACAGACTAATTGGCAGATAAATATAATAATTAATCAATATAATATCGATCGACACCCTAACTTACAAAGTAATTTAAACTCGGGCCCAATTTCACCAGAGAATCGTAAAATAGAATTTAACTAAGCTTAAACTTTAATTTTCAATAATCAACCGGAATTTGTTTAAAGCCAAATCGATTGAATTAAATTTAAGTACCACAATCTACGTTGACAATATCCTAAAGTTGCGCTTGGCACCAACTTATTTCACTGACATGTTTTATTTTAATAAAGGAATGTAGATTCGACCCCACACTTGGAAGTGCCCAGTAAATTTTAATGTTTTAATATACCATTTTGTAATTAAATTTTTATATAGTGTATAATAGAAAGGTTAGACACAATCATCACAAGTCACAGCACAACATCAAACAATAACACAATCATAATATAGCCAACCAACGTCAACCTCCATATCCGTATAATGTAGGCATAATACAGGCCTCCTCCTCCTCCTCCTCCCGTCTAATGGTCCACCAGAAACTCACATCCACAGTACAACAGCATAGCATTGCTTTATAACAGTTTTGTATGTGACAGGTCTCCGATGGTAACGGCTCAAAATCGGCTACGACGAATGCTGCGTTACATGCAGCATTATAATATGACTATACTTAATTTTAATTATCATATTAGTCAATAAATTCCTATAAAAAGTCTTACTAAATAATATAACGTGGGTGGAATATATTATTATACTTCAATTGGTGGTGTTAAAAAGTAATATTGTCGATGTAATAAATTGAAATGTATATTTGGACGACGCTACAGGGCCGGGTGACGACGTAGCTGTTGAAGGCGTGGATTCACGTTTAAATTATTTCCGATTCAGCGGCAATAGCGGAGCGTGAATGGTAAAAAAGGCAATATTTTTAACTGTAGTTTTTATTTTTCCAAGCGGAACTAAAAGTTCAGTATCGAAAGCAGAAAACGCAGAGCTCGTTAGTGGAAGACGGATATTTGTAATTATTCGAAAGCGAGTTGGAGCGAACGCGCCCTAAATCGACATAAAACGTCTTTTTTAATAAAACAGTGCGGTCCATATTATTTATTTGTTTGCAAAACGCTTTTTAATTTTCACGGCTTGAGGGGATTTTTTTCTTCCAATTTTGAATGAAGTAATACATACATACAGGAAGTAATAACATTTACAGTGGTCTAGTCGCACCAAGAAGCGAAGACTACGCAATAATATAATATGATAGCACGATGAAAAAAAAATTGCATAATTCTATTGCAAATTAGATATTATATCATTCCCAACTACAGGTGTATCTAGCAGAGACACGCATAGTACAAAATGGTCGTGATAACGGTATCATGACAAAACAGATCGTATTCATATACATTAATTTATACACATTATTTGTAACTAAAATCATTCCATAATGGACCTTTTAGGGTCGATATTAAAAATGGAGACATTTGATTGTCAGTTATAATAAATGAACCAGATGACAAATTCCACGAATACCTAGTAGTGGCGGATACAATCGCTAATCCTGATTTCATCTCCATCGTCCTTACGTAAGCCAATATCAAAAATATTGCTTAATAAACTTTGAATTTAAATCATTTTAGCATATAAATCTAGGAGGTCGATGTCTTATTTACCCACGCGTGTTAACAACACAGACAAAGAGTTTTAGTAATTAATTTTATCTTATCTCAATTCATAAAGGCTAATATGGTCTAATTGATGGCATTAACACACCAAGTCTTTAAAACTGATATTTCAGTAATAAAAT
Organism: Calycopis cecrops; assembly: GCA_001625245.1. NCBI lineage: Eukaryota > Metazoa > Arthropoda > Insecta > Lepidoptera > Lycaenidae > Calycopis > Calycopis cecrops. The sequence goes on from LUGF01030402.1 coordinate 18,533, forward strand.
AAAAGTTGTGTAAAACTGCTATGACCATAAAAACTTTTATTATTATTACCCAAGTTTCATCCCAATATTGTGAAAAGATCAGGTCTTCCCTGAGTTTATATTACTGCCTCAATAAATTATTTCGCGAACATATTGAACTTTTCAAATTTTAAGAACCTAGAAAAGATTCAGAAGAACTTTTAAATAATATGCGATAGTTATTATATCTCTTAAATACATTAAAAAACAATAATAAAATAACAATAATAACAATAACAATAATAACAATATGTATGTGTATTATATGTTAAAATGTATACTAGCGGAATCTAGGAAATATCAATTTCATACACCCAATCCGTAGAGAGTATACCTATACCGAAACTCCGAAAAACCATTTTACGGCGAATTTTTCCTAAACTATCTGTCTATATGTATCACATCGGAAAGTATGTATTATATTAATAATAATATCTACTACACATCGATTCCTAAGTAGGGAAAAAAGTCCTGTAGGTATGTAAAGTGCCTTGTATTTATTCTGCTTAATATGCTTAATACATAATAGGTATTAAATATCTAGCCCAGACAAACCCTGTGAGGTTTTCGTGCCTAGGTAACTAAATAAAATAAAATATTTTATCCATGTATTGTGAACAAATAAATAAAAAAAAATACACTAACATCTAGTGAGAATTATAAAGAACTAGTGGGTCGCCAGTGAAACTTCATGTCCATTCCATAATTTCAAAATCTATAAAACCTATTCAAAATGATTGATGAGAAATTAATATTAATTAGTTCCAACGCCCTACGCTTTTTTACAATCAAATATTATATTTATATACATATAATTAAAACCACATACATAGTGTACACTGCAGCCCAGAAATAGAGACAACTTGAACGTTCCATATTTTATTTTTGGTTTTTACGTACACTTATAAAAGCTTGTTTTATCTAGTGTATTTTAAACTATTAATTTATTTTCTATTTTATAACACAGTTTCACTGTCACCAAAAAGCCAGAACCGGTAGTGTGTTGATGATTATATTATTTACCATTTAGTGCCCCGATGCGACATAAATTTAATCAACAACGCTACATTTTATTAATTTATAAATAAAATGCATAATAAAAATCTTATAAAATGTTTTTAACAAAGTTCAAAAGAAGCTTACCTAGTCGTTAGCAGATAAGAGGGGATTCCTTTATAATAGGCTTTTTGGCGCCTATTGCGTTGGCGATTAAATTGACGAAACCATTCCACACAAATTCACTTAAGGAGTTTAGGTATATTTCGTATTTGCTTTTACCAAAATACCAAATAAAGGGAGGTCATCATTGTTACATGAATAAAAATACGCCATAATAATATGTTAATATTTCAAGAATCTTTTTATCACGGTTCATTGTATTATATTATCGCCTGGTTACAGATATTTTTAGAAAGAAAGAAAGAAAGAAAAGTTTTTTTATTCAAAATAGAATTACAGGAATTACTTTTTGAACGTCAACAATTAAATCTACCACCGGTTCAACCCTAGCCTATTTGGACGGACTGTGCCTGGTTTTTGAGAGTACCTTCGTAATCCTAAAAAGTAATACGTATTATTAAAATTTCATAAAATAAATAATAGATGTTACACAAAGCTGTCAAATCAACTGAATCCATTAATCAGCGTGAATATTTGTCATTATGCGTGGTTTTGGTAAACAGGGTAAGGCTTTAGTAGTAATTATTTATACGTACACTATGTATATATTATGTGAGTGACTACAAATAGAAATGGCCAACCTAAACGACGAATGAGCATAAAAATAACGTTTTTTATAGCATATATGAACAAACGAACAATCAACGATTTTGAAATGCCGACGCCTATCGACGTCATTGAAGTAACACCTGAACGGTTGATGGAGGTCCGATAGATAAATAACAATAATCAAAGGCATTTCACACCAATGCCACATCAGCATCATGATGCTATTATAATGTACTAAACGGATGCGGCAAGTTGGGACGTGGCAAGAATACAAAGAATGCTCTCTAGCTCCGCACTTCCCCCGATGTCGCCCTAATACGACGACATCGGGGCTGGTGCGGGGGTAGAGAGCGGGGAATGGAATTTTTGCTAGGTTCCAAATTACCGCGTCCGTGTTATAATTTGTAAATAATTTGGTCACAAGTGTATTTCTAGAGATTCTGTCAGAAGTAACTTAGCTTAACTAACAAAACACAGTCTTAGAGCGGGCCTTGTCGTAACACAAGCCTAAGTCACCAAAGTTTCAGGATATATTTCTTTGATATTAGGTATATTAGAAAATCATACAAGTGTGATTACAACTGCCTCACTTTCATTAGACGAGAAAACGGAGGAGGTTCTCATTCGACACG
>LUGF01030402.1:76989-96506 GCA_001625245.1 Calycopis cecrops
GGACAGCACACACTTGTGTAAATATTGTATTGTATGGAATCACATATTTAATATTATTTTGTATTTAATGTACATTTTAATTGAATAAATTCACTTCTATTTTGGACGACGACGGTTTATATACTTCTTCAGGTTTGAATACACCCCTCACTGTGACAAAGAGACAAACCACCTTAATTAATTAATTATCTGCAAGAGTAAGTACCCCTTCCACCACCCATATCCTTCCAACCATCCGTCTGTAACCCGTAGGTCGCACGGTACAGACATCCCGATTCATAATATACACCTATGTATATATTTATTCTATATGTAGGGCTAGGGATTTAGGGCTCTAGAGTTGTTTGGGCAGTAGGAAGTAGGAGTTAGGTTTAGTAAGACCACAGGTCTCCCTAAAGAATATTTCGTAGTCTCCTAACTCCTTTACAGTCATGATGATTTAATAACATTCTTATAAAGCTTATGAATAAACTGCACAAAACCCGACAGTTATGCCTTAGCGACAGCCTTAAGGGAGCACGAGATACTAGATTGGTAAGAGGTAGTACCGCACTGCATGCTTGCATACAGTCGAATTGGGCCGGCACGACCGGAGAGGTACCTCTCGCTTACACCAGACCGGCGTAAAGTGACAGCTGTGCTGTCGCGTTTCGAGCGGTGTGTAAAAAGCCGGTGACCCATGGAGTTGCGAGGATAAATCAGGTCAGCGCATCTGTATAGCCTCTATGCAGATGTTTGTGGGCGTCGGTAGTCATAAAAATGGCTCCGACTTCTCGTTTGACCTCCACCATACAAAAATATGTAATATATAAATATATAATATACCATAAAAAAATCGGTTAACTTAACTTAACTCTTACGTACCTAGCTTTGAAAGTGAAAACTTTCATGAAATAGGTATATGTTTTAGAATTTCACTTCTATCGAAAATCTCTATCAATGTCTTTTTTTTATAAAAAGATCACATTTGAATGGCCTATAAGTGGTGCCTATATTTACACATAAATATCCGAATAATCAAGTAGACGACTCTGAACCCAAATATTGTAAAAGTATGAATTTTCGCCAATAAATGGAGTTCCGTTGGAATAGATTGTATGATTTGTACGTATATTATATACCGTTTATATACACCGTATATACGGTATATACGGTGTATATGTCACCGTAAGATTGTAAAAACCGTAAGATTACAAAATAACTCGGAAAATTGTAAACTGTAAATTTTACAGTTTGCTCCGGGAACATTATAAACTAACGAAAAATAATGTGTTAAATTGTAAATGATTTGTACAGTTCACAATTTTCCGACAGTTTACAATCTTCCGAGTTATTTTGTAATCTTACGGTTTTTACAATCTTACTGTGACATATATAAACGGTACGATAACACCGTGCGCCAGCTGGTTAGTAAACATAACGTAACTGCGTTTATTTAACGGGCCAATGTAAGCGAATTCCTTTAAAAGTAATTTCGACGTGTTTTGGAATAGCGCCAAGCTCGAGTGGACCATAAACGATGTCGATGATGTGGAATTTTGTGAATATTTACAGAATGATGTGGTTTTTACTGTAATATAATTAGTATATTTACAGTTTATTCATGACATTACATCAAGTAAGAAGTAGTATTTTAGTAAGAGGTAGTGCCACACTGCATGCTTGCAGCTGAATCGGGCACGATCGGGGCGGTAACTCTCGCTTACACGAGACCGGCGCAAAGTGACAGCTGCTGAGCTGTTGCGTTTCGTGCGGTGTGTAAGTAACCGGTGGCCCATGGAAGTGGAAGGAGAAATAAGGGTAGCCTCTATGCGGATATCTATGGACGTCGGAAAATAGAAAATCATCCCATGGGAACATCTCAATCATCATCAACATTACCATTTATTCTATGTGTGTGCCAAATTTCATGACAATTAGTTCAGCAGTTTTTGCGTGTAGAAGTAATAAACAATATTAGTAAGAGGTAGTGCCACACTGCATGCTTGCCGGCACGACCGGGAAGGTACCTCTCGCTTACACGAGACCAGCGTGAAGTGGCAGCTGTGCTATCGCGTTTCGTGCGGTGTGTAAGTAGCCGGTGGCCCATGGAAGTGGGAAGAGAAAGGGGGGCAGCGCATCAGTATAGTCTCTATGCAGATGTCTATGGGCGTCGGTAGTCATGAAAATGGCTACAACTGCTCGTTTGCTCCCCTATACCATAAAAAAAACAAAAAAACTTTTGCATTTATGATATTAGTAGGATGATTTGTCAATCGGCGTTAATATCAAAATTAATCACATAAACAATTCCATTACAGTAATGTCATAGGCAAGGGCGTGCTCCATCTCCATGACAAGCTATTTCCAAGTTAATTACAACGCTAAAAGCCATTAAACTAACAGCTCGCTATAAGTATGTATAGGGTAAAACCAGGATAGTCGCCTCGAGGGGATAGTTGCCTCAGTTTCAAATACTCTATGTTACGCTTGTGGATAGTGTTAGTTTTTGATCACATTCAAAAGTGTCCCCCGAGCAGGCCTCGGTGCCGCATAAGCCGTTAAATTGGACGCACGTGTATTGTCTGTGTGAAAGAAAATCTTCCGCGGTGACACGTTGACGAGCGTCAGAATTAAATAAGTGAGTGTTCTATGTTAAACAATTTTATTAATGATTACAATTACAGTAAAACGTTTGTTTCATTGCATGCACTTGGGTTTAAATTGCACTGTTTATTACATTTTATTGCTAATATTTTTTTATTTATTTAGTAACTATCCGTAAGCATATCCTTTAACGAGAAATGACAGATTTTTCTTGATGGTTTTGGTTTTACTTTACTGATTATACTTTTGTACGAGGTAGTTTCACACTGCATGCTTGCATGCAGCCGAATTGGGCCGGCACAACCGGGGAGGTACCGCTCACTTACGTGAGTCCGGCGTAAAGTGTCAGCTGTGCTGTCGCATTTCGTGCGGTGTGTAAGTAGCCGGTGGCCCACTGGAAGTGGGAGAAGAAAGGAGGGCAGCGCATGCGTATAGCCCCTATACAGGCGTCGGTAATTATGAAAATGGCTTCGACTGCTCGTGTGCTCCCTTATACAATAGAAAAAATTATCTTAAATAAAATAAACACTCACTCAACAGTAAAATATTTTTGCCGTAATTATAAATTTATAGTTTAAGTTTAATTATTACTTAATAAAAGATTGTATTAAATAATAAAAACAGATTATTCAAATTATACAAGTTATTTTTTATTTGAAAAACACATAGCCAAGCATCTATCCTCATATGAGGCAAGTATCCCCCGAAGTAATTTTAAATTTAGGCCACTATCCGCCATATAAGGCAACTATCCCATTTTTTAGAGGTCCAGTAAAACAGGATTTATTCAAAATTAATAATATTTACATGTAAAAAAATAGTTTACTATCAAAGATTAATAAACTATCTATACGTATATACTTAGAATAAAAAAAATACTATTACACATTTTCAATAAAAGAGCCTTTTTTAAAAGTGCGGTATCTATCCGGCTTTTACCCTAGAGGGCATACTATCTGCTAGCTATTTCTCCGGTACTGTATAGTTGAAAACACTTAAAGAACTTAGAAATAAGCCATCTTTGTAATTATTTAAGTGTTTACTTATGAAATACTTATTACGATTAGCAGACTCAATATAATATATATTTCATAACTTTATTAATCTCATCTTGCGAGTATTAGGTGAAAATACTTGCTCTGGATCCTAACTTACTGTTTGATTGTCGAATAACAGAAACCGTATAATAGGTATATTGTATACCAAGGAAGGGCGCATTAAACCTACTCAACTTTTTATATACGGAGCACCTATTGCGAAATTAATGATTTTCACAATTTCGTCTACATAAAACATTTAAATTCCTAAATTGAATAAAATTGAAAAAAAAATATTTTAACATTTAACGAATGTATTCGACCTCTTAAGATTCACGTCACAAATGCACAGCTCAACTTCATTCCCAAACAGGAATATAAAATGCACTTTTGTACTGTTTGCTACTTCAACACTGCAAATTGTTACCTCGAAAATTATAATTCCATGTCCATAAAATACATATATCCATAATTATGAATCCTATTTAATATATAATATTTATAGAAACATTATGCAGCCCAAGCAATAGGCTCACGTAGAATGTACATGACCTGTATATTTCAGGAACCTTCTAGTCGTTTTTCGTTATTCTGCTTTATAGCTGCTAAATATTTTATGCAAAGCGTTGGAGACAATTTATTTCGGTCACATGTTTCTTTTAATTTTTAAATTGGAACATGTCTAGAATTGACCACGGCGTTTGACCAGGATAATGAACATATTATAAAACACTTTTCTTTTTATCACGATTTTTTATATTATTAGTATAATGAGTAATGACGAAGCAATATTACGACTTCATATTGAATATATAATATTGATAAAAACCACATTTAAACCAATCATAGAACTTTAAGTAATTCTTAAAATGTATGGCTTAATACGTGAATATTAAAAAGCCAGTGCCTAATATTAAATCTTAGAGCTATAAATCCATTTATATGGTCCAAGTTTGGTCCTTAATCAATAAACTCAAGTAAGTTACGCTTAGTCTAAAATTAGGTATTATTTCGCACTTACATTTGTCTCCGTTATTACTTAATTGTTAAAGCCTTTAAAAGTTCTTAAGGGCGCTATCGGTAAAAAATGCCGAAATTGAGTTTTTTTAAGGCAAATTACTCGTAAATGGAAATAATCGATTGAAGATCAACATTGGTTCCGCATAGCACAAATATTTTTTATTGACTTAAGCAATAAAAATATTTGTGAGCATAAAAAGACTTACATGGCGTAATTCAATAGTAACTTTGAAATTTAATTAAATAAAATCTAACATAATAATGTTTATTTTTTTTTGTGATTTTGATAATCGAATATCGTGTTAATAAATGAGTAAATTTCTGAAGTTTTTCCACATTTATTATCATAAGAAAAATTATGTTTTATTTTGGCAAAATTTAAGTTACAAAAATATTTTTTTTGCCGAGTTTAATGAAATCAATTTACTTTTCTATTCTATACGAAACCTATAGCAGTATATTTCCTAATAGTAGGTATTTTTTAGGTATCCACAATCCACTGCTTATATTCGTAATTTCATTTCGAAAATCAGTCTTTTCGAAAACATGAGTTCCAAATATACCTTTTTCTTCGTAAATAATAATAATTTTCAATTTATAATCTATACAAATCCTATAAAAATATTTGTGCTATGCGGAACCAAAGTTGATCTTTAATAGATTATTTCCATTTACGAGTAATTTGCCTTCAAAATACTCAATTTCGGCACTTTTTACCGATAGCACCCTTAAGGGTCTATAAGACTTAGACAATTAATGGATACCTATAAGCTTATTATCTTGGTTGTGGTCAGATTTAATGAGCAAGTACTAAACCACATATAGGTTAAGTTCTTGCTCATTTACTCTCATCCAAAAGAAGTTTTTTTTTAATATATAAGGGAGCAAACGAGCAGTTAAACCATTTTCATGACTACCGACGCCCATAGATATCCGCATAGAGGCTATACAGATGCGCTGTCCTCTCTTCTCCTCCCACCTCCATTGTCCTTAGGATATACCTAATCTTCTTTTATTTTATTTCATATGATGTTGTATTCACATTACAAAGAAGAAATATACTCGACTGTTTTAATAAATGTACAGATAACAAAGGATTACAGATCCAATTTAAATGGCAAATGTCAAGTGAAGCTTGAAAATTTGAAAACGAAAATGCGGAGGGTTAGTCAAAGTCCTCATTTCGACGGAGGAAAGCCTATATTTTAGGAAAATAATACGTCACGCCTTGTACAGCTGCTTTATTAAATTGATACAGGCGATCCTAATAAACTCTTAATATTCTCGCTTCAAATTATTTATACTCGATTTAACACAGTTAAATAAGTAGGACCAAAATTTCACATGTATATTTTTTTATGGTATAGATGGGCAAACGAACAGACGGCTCCATTTTCATGACTACCGGCGCCTATAAACATCCACAAAAGCAGACGCGTTGCCCTCCTCCTCATGGGCCGCCGGCTACTTACACACCGCACGAAACGCGACAGCACAGCTGTCACTTCACGCCGATCTCGTGTAAGCGAGAGATACTGCCCCGCTATATAGGTATGTCTAATATTTTTAATGGAGATGGGGTAGAATATTACTTTTCATTTTTATCGTAATTTCTTGACCGTTAACAAAGGTCTTTAAAAGTCAAACTTTTTAGCGTGCGGACGTGTCTGCCGCTCTAGAATCGGACTTTATAGTCACGAGCGCAGATGTTTAAATGTTTAAACGCTGTTTATTGTTTAAATCATCTGTCATAGATGCAAATAGGCCGATGATGAGTTAACCCGTCTGTATATATTTCTCACTACCTCACTACCTATTTCACTAGGTCAGTAAGGAGTGGAAGGAAATGAAAAAGTGATTCTACTAGATCAATTTTGAATAAAATGATCTTTTAGAATTACTTTTTGAACGTTTGAAATGAAATTAGTATTTCAACTCCTAGGTCTGACTTAAGAAGATTCGGCGAAACAAAGAAGCGTATCATCAATCAATTAAATATCACTAAATGAAAAAAATATTTATTTATTAAACATGAAACTTAAGGAAACGAATATAATGTTATTTCCAATACGGTATCAGTAAAGAGAAAAGAAAGCGCTTCATAATATTATGCTACAATTTATTTTAATATTAAAAAATATATATTACAATAATATGTATTAATTAAAACTTAAACGATGTAATAATTTTATATTAAATGCTACATCATTTTAAATGAGTATTATATAAAATTAATCTCAAATTTATTGAAACAAAAGTGCTCGACGACGAGAGGTTATCGTTTAAATTGCAGAGGATTCATTATTTTTATAAGAGCGGTGCGCTATTGAAAGTGAAATTCTTTCCAGTTCATAAGAAATTAAAACATTCCAATGCTATTGTAAAGGTAAATTAAGTAAGTGGACTTTGTCCCTAATAGGTACAATTAAGTATATGAAGTATATGCGACTAAATGGCAAATCATTGAAAATCAAACGAGTTCAAACCTTATGTAGGCTAGAACTCATTAGATGTTTCTCCAGTAGTTAAGTACTGAACACGAAGTGAGCGCGGGCCGCGTCCTGAATTGTGCATTTCAGTTCCAGAGTTACCGTTCCTTCGACACGTGACCTAATTATATGACAAACTTGTGGGCTTTTATGCTTTTATTATTACTAGCCGCACTCCGTGGCTTTACCACCGTAAAAATCGATCCGATGGAAATATTGAGATGAAAAATAGATGTTGGCCGATTCTCAGACCTACCCGATATACACACAAAATTTTATGACAATCGGCCGAACCGTATTCTTATACGGTTCGGCCGATTGTCATAAAATTTTGTGTACCTATAGTTACTAACATTGTGACACGAGAATTCTATATATATGATTATTATATATTTCATTTTGAAAGGTTTGAATAAGGTATTATTTTAGAAATATGTGTGATAAATTCTAATTACTTCTAATGTGGTAACACAAAGATTTTTTGGGGTTTACTTACGCCCTAAGAAAATATTATGGATCGAAATAATACGCAATAAAAAAAAATTAATCCTAAATAAACTAGATATTAAACGTAAAAAACACTACACTGTTGTAAAAAAATAATAAAGAAGACAAGATGTTTTAATAGAAACGCTAATTGTTTCCTACGGCCAAACACTTATAACTGTTTGTTTGCTATATTTTTGTGATTGATGATGGAAACAGCTGAAGGAGTAATGGACGGACATATTGTGTGAGGAAACGAGATTTAATATATTTTCTTTCTCTGTTGTATTAAATTGAAAAACAATGCAATCTTATACATTACTCTAGAGATTTTCATTGCTCCTTACTCATTCCAACATACCTATATGCCTTTACAATGTAAAACTTATAGTATTTTTTCTTATGGACTTCTTCTTATTGCTTGTGCAGTCGGAGCTATTTTCATGACCACCGACGCCCATAGACATCTGCACAGAGGTTCTGCAGATGCGTTGCCTTCCTTATTTGGTTACCTTGTTTCTGTAAAAGGATTCGATAAACAAATGGATAGATATCAACTAGATACACCACATTATTCTGTGCACCTTCTTATTATATTCAGAACATAGCAGACGAATTTTCACCATGTAAATAAATAAATATCTTATGAAAAATAACCAGACTGTAAAATGTATCCTAAAGCATTCCAAATATATCTTACCTACTTTGAAATACTATGTAATCTCAATAACAAATACACGAGGGAGCTGAATATGGTCTGAAATAACAAGAAAGTAACAAGAACTAGAGAGGATGTGAGATACCTATTGTTCTAGTTCTTGCAAACTTCAAAACAAACTCTAGAACTTTATCAGAGATCAATTGTCTTAATGTAGTGGACAGAGTCATTCTCAGAATAGAAATTGAATGGTACCGTGAAGTTATGTAGCAAAATTGCCTTCACGACCGGGGAATTATATATGCAAAGGTTTGTATGTTTTTTTTCATGATATAGGGGCGGAGGGCGAACCTGCTGCATTCGGAACCATTTTCATGCCACATAGAGTTTTGACAGATACGCTGTCCTCCCTTCTATTTCCATCTCCATAGGCCACCGACTACTTATACACCGTACGAAACGCGACAACTCAGCTGTCAGTTTGGTGTAAGCGAGAGGTACCCCCCAGTGGGGCCAGCCCAATTCTGTTCCATGCAAGCTTACAGTGTGGCACTACCTCTTACAATTTATTTAGGAGGTAGTGCCACACACATTTGTATGTATGTATGATTGTTAAATTGTTTTAAGTTTTCACGATTTGTATTCATATTTATATACTGTAAACGGGACTTAATCGCGTACTATTTTAATCGAAGTATTTTACAGTAATAATCTGTGGACTTACACACCACGTTAGCCTAACCCCGTGCTAAGTACAGTATGGACTTGTGTTACGGGTAGGTACTAGACAACGGAATATATTTAATATGACTTATAAATTTAAGAAATTTTATATATTTAAGATTTTTATTATCCAAGTATCCGAGCCCTGTACCACTGCACCAGCCTGGTCGTGTATAAATATGTATATTTGTTATTCTTAATTTTGAAGTTTAAATAATGCCAAATGTGCCACCGAGCAGGTCCTCAACCTCACATTTATACCCCCTAAAAGTAACAGTTATGCTGTCGTATTGCCATTAGAGGCGAGACAGTAAAAAAAAAGTGCTCCTACAATAGGCGTGTATCTGAAATACGTGCGCTAATATAATAATAAAAAGTTGTGATAATTACTACACTACTAATTAACTTTGCACTACTAGGGTATGCTATTGTTAATGGAGGCAATGCATCTAAATTACTATTGCAATCCAAAACCATTGCAATTTTATTACAATGAAAAAGATTTTGTGAAAAAATTACTTTGTGATTATATACATAGAAATACTTTAAGATAAAATTTATTTTAACTATTTATTTGTAACGAGTGATTTTCTCGCAAACTTCCGAAACCAATGTTTGCAGTTTCATTAAAATTAATTACTTCAGTTGCAAAAGTTTCCTCGAAGCTGGAAACATTTGCTTAACTTGATGTAAGTAACCAATCCAAGTCAAATATTTTGTCGTGAAGTCATATCGAGATGAACTGTTCTGCAGTGGTATCCATTTGTAATGTATAAGGCACTTATACCTGATATTTGTTGAGTTACCATTTTGCTAATTGGAAAATAAAGAAATGGACCGCAATAATGTCTTTTACTAAAATATTCTACATATATATTTTTTCAATAACATTTTTTTTCTTTTTATGGTATGGGGGGGGGGGCAAACGAGCAGTTGGAGCCATTTTCATGATTACGGACGCCTATAGACATCCATATAGAAAATACACAGATGCGCTGCCTTCCTTTCTCCTTCCACTTCTGTAGGCCACCGGCTACTTACACACCGCACGAAACGCGACGACACAGCTGTCACTTCACGCCGGTCTCGCGTAAGCGAAAGGTACCTACCTCCCCGGTCGTGGCGGCCCAATGCAGGGTGGCGCTACCTCTTACAAACAAATCAAACATTTTTTTTTATGGTATAAGGGTGCAAGCAGGCAGTCGAAGTCTTTTTTTACTACTACCACGCCCATAGACATCCGCATAGTGACTATACAGATTTGCTGGCCTCCTTTCTCCTCCCACCTCCATGGGCCACTGGTTACTTACACACAGCACGAATCGTGACAGCACAGCAGTCACTTTACGCCGGTCTCGTGTGAGCAAAAGGGTATGCTACCTACCTACCTACCTACCCAGTCGTGCCGGCCCAAGATGGCGAAAGGAAGTTGAGAGGAAGATATAAGTTAGAGGAGACAGAAAGAGAGAGTTACGTTTCTTATATTACTGTAGGAGCAAGAAAGAGCAGTGCGTATTTTTTTTCTCTCACTCAGATAGCTAGCTATGTTTCGTGTATGAAGTTTTACGTCAGTCGTGTGTTCAATTCTAACGTTTATAAATAAAGTGTTTTTCAATAAATGGTATCCTCGGCCAGATAATAATAGTATTACCTATTAATCGCAATAAGTCCGGTTTGCCTTCTCCCATTAGTCTGGGAAAGAAGGGGGGGTCTGTCCCCTATCGACCACAAGTACAGAGGTTCGACGCTCCAGGTGAGTTCACCTCTCATATCGATGAAGCTGCACTGACCTTCAGTCCTTAGCGTAATTTCTACCTAAAAAAAAAAAATGATAAGTTAATAAGATAATATATACGCAATATTTCTCAGTTAATTATTTATTTACAAAATTTTAAAAATTCTATTGTGAACTAGGTACTTAAGTTTTAAACCTAACAGCTAGTATTCAATGAGCATTTTCATGCGCATTGAACTTTAATCAATTTACTTTTTTCTCTCAGATTAAAAAAATAATGAAGGAACAGAATTTTGCATTGCCTATCTGAGAACACTTCCGTCACCCGTAACCGTTCTATTTCTGTTAGTGCCAAGAATCTCTTGTTGCCTAGCAGTAATCATCACTTTTAAAGATTTAAAGATGTGTAAATATAAAATTTTATTTTTATTTAAAAGCCTTATTGTGTATTATTAGAAACATACCTAATATATGCAAAATGAATGAAACAAAAATAATGTAGTGGCAAAAGCTGACTTGTTACCTATATTTGTTACAAACACTATTAATCAAAATATAGCTAAAATCAACGGTTGTTATCATAATAGATATTTATGATCATAATAGATGAAGATGTTTTAAGACCGAACGCAGAGCCCAGCACTTCTTAAAATTAGATTAGATCATCTAATGACCTGGTCTATATTCATCGCTTTTGCACTGCGAGAAAGCTTTTGGGTGTAAAAGCTGCCGCATATTGTCCAAAAGCGAGGAGGGAGGGCTGACTGAGTACTCGCAGTAGAAGATGATTTATAGAGGGAACGTGATCTATGACTATAATGGGTGTACGATGCAAAATTCCCGGCTAATCCCAGTTGACTTTTGCCGTATTCCTTCATCTATGCTATATATAATAATATGTAGCTCATATTGACCTTGTCCTATCATAATTGCATTTATGTTGCATTGGAAACGTATAATGTTCAGTTACGAAACAGTCAAACCGGTTTGGTTTTTGGTGTGGTGGTTTATTTACAGGATTTAAGATGATATATTATTATTTATTAATCGGTACTCGCGAAAACAATTAGCTTTGTTTTTTCGCCAATACCTTTTAATAAGTATTTTATCGTGTTAAGATGTATAAAAAAATATGAAATTCGCAATGAGAATAATGTCAATCAACTATTGTTAAACCAGTTATACTTTATTTTATTAATATTATTAATATTATATAGTAAAACGTAAATATAGTTAATGTCTAGCCAATGAGAAAAGGCAAATAATATTTAATACATGATGGATCAGAAACTAGTCTTTTTTTGGTGGTTATGGTACTTAATACAGTTCGCTCCTCCAGGTTGCATAAAAGGATGTACCGTACAGGAAAAAAATAGAATAGCCCATTTTCCGCATATTGATGTAGTTGAGCAATTTACCGTAATAGGCAAATACGTATTTCGTAATATCATAGATGAAACTGGAATTGATTTCTACTCCTTCTATTTTCACTCTGTATAAATACGGACTCGTGGTAAAGATTTTGGCAAAGGATCACACGCTGTCGATCCTAAAGACACAAGACAGTAACAGTGATGCGAAAGTGTTGTGAACGAAGACAGATTATAAAAAGGCATTTCCATTAACTGCTCAGACTTGTTGTATCTAAAGTACTACCTTCTTGTATTTATGCATTTAGGACTCTACGTGCTTAAGATTGTACAAGTGCGGCGCTGAGAAACTTAAGACTGCATGTCGTTTTGTCTGTATTTGTAGCCGAATTAGATAGGCATTTCGTATCCTTGGTGTAGAATTTGTTTAATTAATTTACACAAATCTCTTAATCCTTTTTTTATGCTGCATGTGAGAAATATTTTAGAGAATGAAGCTAGAGAAAGTCTGAAGACCTTCTTTCTGAAATGGAAGTATTCCCTCAGCAAGCTTCGGGACTTCAAGAACAAAATGTCCTATGATGCAAAAGGAAATAATACCAGTTCTACCGATATGTGAATTTTTGAGTACTTAAAAAATATTTTATAAATGTAACATAAATTAAATCAGTATGTAGTTTAGGTTTGTGTAGCGCAAGCTTTCTAAGTTGTTATTATTTTGATGTATTTACAAGTTTTTATATATCTTTACAATTATTAAGTATGTTTTAAACAACAACATGATAAAACATAAAATTGTTAAGATGGATTAAAAATATTATGAGGTTTACAGTGCTAAGCGTAGGTGAATAGACACCAGCTGCATGACAAGAATACTAATCTATTAATTGTAAGTAAGCCGATTGATTGTTAGGTGATGGCGAGTGTTATGTGTGGGAGTTACTAGATGTGTAACGAACAAAGAGATGTCATAACAAATAATATAAAAAAATTAAAGTGATGAGAATTCTGTCGCGTTTTGTGACTTACTGGTGGCCCATTAAGCAATGGAGAGAAGAGCAATGCTCCAACATATTATGCGTACAACATATCACTGAATAGCTCCGATTTACACATGTGTCTCCTGTGTGTAATAATTATAGTATGTAAACTTTAACATCAAAAGAACATATATAATATGAAATCGCAATTATGAGAACCTTGAGCATTACAATTTCTAGAATTTAATTCGAATTAAATTTTATTATTATTTTCTTTTAATACAACTTGAAAGAAAATGAGAATGTTCGTGATGTGAGAGAAGTACCTACAAACTTTGTATAGGAATCGTTTTGTTAGATCCAAAGGAATACTTAAGACTTCGTCGTAAGCATCTAAAATGCAGTTGAATTGGACCAGTGGGAAGACTATATTATATATTATCTGCTAGTGCCTGTGTCACATGGATATCCCTTTTAAAATTAACTCGGATATCGCTTTCAATGATGTTCGTAAGAGTCCAGGATTACCATATTGTCGATAGCACCGTACGCGAGAAGACAGGGATATATAATATCTCAAAGTACTAAAATATGCAGTTTAGTGGAAGAAAATGTTTTGTAACAAGTGGCACGTACATAGTATGTACTATTTGTACGTGTACTGTGTGACTTAATTAAGCTTTTAAACAATATCAACAAATGAGTGTTTTTGGACAAAAGTGATGTCATTGTTTTTTTTTTATAGTATATCGCAGTCATTTTCATAATTACCGACACCTATAGACATCCGTATAGAGACTATACAGATGCGCTGCCCCCTTCCTCCTCCTCCCTCCATGGCCCACCGGCTACTTACATACCGCACGAAACGCGACAGCACATGTCACTAACGCCAGTTTCGTATAAGTGAGGGGTACCTCCCCTCGCTGACTCAATTTGGCTACATGCATGCATGCAGCGTGGCGCTACCTCTTGCTACTGTTATCACAATTATTGTCATTTTTTGTCTACCTTGAAACTTAAGAATTTTATCAACATCAGAACTTATTTTTTGTTTTGGGGCACACAACCTGTTGAGGATAAAAGAGCAGTTGGAGCCATTTTTATAACTACCGTCGCCCATAGATATGCTCATAGATGTTACAAAGATGCGTCCCCCCTCCATGGGTCATCAGATCAGATCGTCATCAGTACTGTTGTCACTGTAGGCCGGTATGGTGTAAGAGATGGTACCTCTCCGGTTGTGCCAGCTTATTACAGCTGTAATGTAGTGTAGCACTGCCTCTTACTATATTATGCATATAGTTAGCTTGCCGTGCTCAATCTACAGCGAAATGCTTCTATGTACTATAATTGAGCATGTTTTCCACAAGCTACAAATTATTATTACTAGTAAGTGCATAAAACTGAATTACCAATAAGTTTAATAAGTAGAGAAACTTATTTTGATAGATACAGAAGGATAATATAATATTAAAATGGATATGGTTTGTTATAATATTATTATAATCTTAAGTAAAGTAATATCATTAAATAGGGAAAGCCGTGCAAGAAAATCCTGGGTATGACATTAAAATATTACCATACCAATGCACTTATCGAATTACAAAATCATTTTCTTTATGTCACTTTAGTAACAAAATAAGTTTTCAATTAGATACTTTATTTAATAATCAGCACGTTTCTATAACTTTTACACTACACGACTATTTCAACAACTATATATAAACTAATAATAGTAACCCAAACGTAGGATTTACAAAGCAAACTAAAACAACCTAAAGTGAGACGGCAGTCATTAGTGCGTCAAATCTTCGTCGGTAGAAACGTGACAAAGGCACACGTACGCGAGTAGCGAATTCGAAATTCAAATCATACGTGACCCAGCGAAGACCCAGCTTTTACATTTGCTGTCTCTTCGATTGTTGAAGGTTGTTTGAATGTCTGAATTTGCATGTTGGTAGTTATTTTTTTTTAAGATTCGACCAAAAGTTTTAACCCGACTAGCGACTACGTGAAGTCCGAAGGAAGGAATGTTAATGAAAAGCAGTTAGAGAAAACATCGCTTTTACCGCCGAGAAGATACATTTTCCTCTCACGTGATTACAATTAAAAAGATAGGGATATTGTGTATTGTATATTCTTTTAATATTAAACTTATTTAAGACATTTGTTTAAACGTTGGCATTTCTTAAGAATTCATGATACTAAATACCCGTCAAAAAGTAAAACAAAATATCATATTATTGAAGCTATGTTATGTTTATTAATATTTATATAAATTCATTAAAATTAATACTATCCGATGTTTCGATAGGACGTTAGTTCTGAGTAACTTCTCAAAATACCCTCTGGAGAGGCAAACTTTAGGTGAAATTAACAAACTTTCTCCAGCTTCGGACACCACTATCTCAATATTACGGATTTTAAAAACTCACTTAAGTTTGAAATATATATCAATTAAGAAAAAATATTGATAAACAATAAATATTACTGCTTTTTCTTTTTCTGTGTGTTTTGTGGAAATCTTTAAATATTTCAAATGCAAAAGCTTATATGAATGTTATTATATACTTGCGTGAAATAATAGGATATTAACTTTCATGACTTTTATTGCACTTAACTTTCATGCAAATACTATGAGCGGATTCTGATAAAATTTCGCCGGGATAAATTTAATACCGATGGATTCGCAGCACAGTTAGGATAATTAATGTATAATATGGAGGCCTTACGGTTGTAGAACTTGTAGTTTTAAATGAATTTCGCATCAATGTAGCGTTGCATTACCTCTTACTAAAGTTATTTTAGTAATTTATAATATTTATATTAGCCTGACATTTTCACATGATTTTAACCCGTAAATTCCACTGTGACCAAAACAACATTATGCAAAATACACGAAATAAATCGCACCTATAACTGAATAAAGGCTTATTACAACATTTTCACGTTTTGTATTTTTGTAATCTATAAGGTAAATACATCTCCAAATTTTTTTTCATGTAATTATTTCTTAATTTGATGAAAATATAATAATGAAATCTTTATTCGCTAGAGAACATAAAAATAGGTTTTCCGCGACTAAAGATGGTATGAATGCTCACGTGTGTTTTATTATGAAACAAAATATGTCCCAGTGCAGTGGTATTAGCTATCGAAATTATTATATAAATAATTAGAATAAAGTGTTTTTCGCGTTAAAATAATAATTTCAGTTAGTAAATAAAAATATAAATACAGTAATGTCATCTCACATTACCTCACACGTAGACAAGCAGCATTAAGACAAAATACTGGTGGTAAATGGTCTTACTTCAGGCTTAATAAAAACAATTTACAGCGAATAAAGCGGTAATAGATGTTTACCAACACAATATGAAATTCACATATTCGTATTACACTTTTTTACTAATACCCTCAATATTCCTTCTTGTCTTTTTTTTCTATATTACTTATCCTTATTTTACTCCACTAATACTAAAAAAAAATTCTTTCCATAAACATTTCAACCAGCTTAATCGGACAATAGAAAGCTAAGTTACAGTTTTTATTTTTTCCTGAAAACCTGTTTTTTTATATTACAACTTTATTTGGTTGGGGTTGCGAAATTTTCATGAAGTAGAAAACAACAAAGAAAAGTTAAAGTTTTGCGGACCATATTTCTAAATCGGTAACAGGGATGGACGGGTGTGCGCGCCACTTTTACAATTGAGCTGGGCTCCGTTGTAAAACTCGGATGTAGTTTGGCATGTGGGTACAAAACACACCGTCACCGCTTGATTGATCGACGAGGCTAGTTCACGGTCTTTGTAGGTTTCATTGACAGTACATTTTTTACTCTTTTATCGTAGAAAAATAGTTGAAAACTGTTTAAACAAGCAGTTTCTTCTTAATTAAAGTAACTTAATAATAGTTAAATAAATAAATAAACCGCAATGACATCTGTTAAAATTGTCCTATTGTATTGAAAAATATTCACTTAAGGTGGACTTAAGACATCATAAGTGAACCTTAAGTGAACTTAAGACATCATTCCATGAAGTGTTTTGATACAACTTTTTGTTAATTAAAATCTTAATGTATACTTTAATTATTGTATAAAACAATAATTATATATCATATTTTAGACACATTAAAACGAAATTGGACCAAAGTAAAGTAATCCACTACGTATCTTTAGTCGGTGCTCAATTTTCTTGCCCTGTATTTCCTATAATTAGCGCCTGTTTCCATTCGTCCCATAATGTGTTTTCTTGTGTAGTAAGTTCACATGTAACTTGCTACACACCTTAACTACGATAGCGCTAAATTCACTATCTCAAGGCATATTATTCATGTACGACGTACTTGTATATTATAGTCAGATTGTAAACCTCTGTGAACATGCAAAGGCATCAAGGGTCGATTTTAATACATTTTGATTTGCGAGTAATTTTAATAAACTAAAAATTATATTTACAACCATGTCAGGTTATAGCTAACATTATGGATTTGAATCCCATTACAACTCAACGAAGATTCCATAAAATGCCGTAAGTAGCCGTTGGCCTATGAAGGAGGGAGGAGAAAGGAGGGCAGCGCATCTATAGTCTCTATGTGAATGTCTATGGGCGTCGATGGTCATGCTAATGTCTGCTCATTTGCCCCCCTATACCATAAAAAAAGAAAAATATATTGCTTCGTTATTATACATAGGTTGATAAAAGCGATAGGCATTAGATGAAACCACATGTTTAATGTATCTTTTCCATCCAGGCTACACAACAAAAATCAGATCAATCGGAGCAATACTTTAAACACAGGAATTTTTTAAAGTTTTTTCTCACTTCGTACACGCTGTACGCCAGGTGATAACGAGTATGGGCCGGGTACGAGGATACCTTTCGCTGCTCAGATTGTAAAATATTTAATTAATATTGTTTAAAATCTTTATTAGTGCCATTGCTAGCCAAATGAAAAATACACCAAGTGACAGCTAAAATTTTCTTAATGACTTTAGTTTCATCACAGAAGGCTCTGATTGGGAGTAGCAATTGATACGAACTTGTTTACGGAGATGGTGGTAACCATTATTTGATTATATTGTGCTTTATATGCAATAAAAATTAAATGCCTAATAAATTATGTTTCCTGTAGCTGCGAAACGGTAAACAATAAGGAATAAAGACTCGTTCAAAATAAATGTTAATTATAGTTTTCCGACAATTTTTACTATGAACATAATAATATATATTATATAAAACATGAAAATATGTATGAAAGTGTGTGTGTGTGTCTAAACTATGAGAAATATACATGTTATTTTCTTACAACTATTTTGTATTTGTAATAAATGATTCAATAAAACTTGTCTGTGACATTCGCGTTTGCTACACATATTGTAGTATGGTAGGTACTTAAGGTGTTTTAACACAATAAAATATTAATTATCAAAGGTACTAGCGCAAACGTTACACGCGTTCAACCCGTAAAGTAACTACAAAAAGTTAATAAAAATCAGCAATGATTTGTTTATTGTTGTCACGTCATCCCATGATATTTGCTGAAGAATAATACTTTGTAAACACGTAAACAATCCACTGTACTTATAACTGTCGAACGAATGACATTTGTCATGCGATATCCTTTGTTCTGCAACGTGTGACGTCATCCATAGGTTATGATATATTAATGCATTTAAGCTCCGAGACTATAATCTACTATATATATAAAAATGGAATGCTGTTCGTTAGACTCATAAAAACTCGAGAACGGCTGAACCGATTTGGCTAATTTTGGTTTTGAATTAATTGTGGAAGTTCAGGGAAGGTTTAAAAGGTGAGTAAATATGAAAACATAATAAAAATAATAGTAAAAGCAAAAATTTCGTTTTCCCATACAAAATATTCCTACCTGTCAAACATTTGATGTTCGTACTGACATGACGTTCAGATATCAAATAAAATTTAAAATTGATATAATATTAGTTAAAATAAATTTGGAAAAATAAAACTTCCCTGTTTCTATTTAGTAAATTAGTCATCATACAAAATTTAATAAATATTTTTTACAAATTAGGACATCAATAGAATATCTAATTCTTAAAAAAAATTATCGTATTTACAATAAAACTTTTTTTTTAAAAATTCGGGTATTTTCATAATAACAATTTTTATAGTAGGTATAAGGGGGCAAACGAGCAATCGCAGCCTTCATGTCTGATAAAAAGAAGCACGCCCTTCTAGGTAAATAGTCTTTTATATTATAATCAACGATAGAATACATAGGCGGCTGCCTCAGAGAACTTATATAAATACTGCATAAGTTTTAATATAATTCTATAAGACTAAATAATATTTTTTTAATCAATATATCTGAGTAACAAATCAAACATTTATCATTTTTGATTGCAGGTGCTGACACTAACAAAAAAGTTAGTGCAATGAATTTC
>LUGF01030402.1:98944-117398 GCA_001625245.1 Calycopis cecrops
TCTTTTATCGTAGAAAAATAGTTGAAAACTGTTTAAACAAGCAGTTTCTTCTTAATTAAAGTAACTTAATAATAGTTAAATAAATAAATAAAAATAAAAAAATATTCACGTAGGTGAACTTAAGACATCGTTCCATGAAGTGTTTTGATACAACATTGTTGTTAATTAAAATCTTAATGTATACTTTAATTGTATAAAACAATAATTATATATCATATTTTAGACACATTAAAACGAAATTGGACCAAAGTAGAGTAATCCACTACGTATCTTTAGTCGGTGTTAAATTTTCTTGCCCTGTATTTCCTATAATTAGCGCCTGTTTCCATTCGTCCCATAATGTGTTTTCTGTGTGTAGTAAGTTCACATGTAACTTACTACACACCTTAACTACGATAGTGCTAAATTCACTATCTCAAGGCATATTATTCATGAACGACGTACTTGTATATTACTGTCAGATTGTAAACCTCTGTGAACATGCAAAGGCATCAAGGGTCGATTTTAATACATTTTGATTTGCGAGTAATTTTAAAAAACTAAAAATTGTATTTACAACCATGTCAGGTTTTAGCTAACATTATGGATTTGAATCACATTACAACTCAACGAAGATTCCATAAAATGCCGTAAGTAGCCGTTGGCCTATGAAGGAGGGAGGAGAAAGGAGGGCAGCGCATCTATAGTCTCTATGTGAATGTCTATGGGCGTCGCACATAGGTAGATTTTACCAATTTAGGCGGTCAAAAATATTTTATTGTTTTTTTTGGTAAGACATTCGATGTATAAAGTGAAAATTCACGTAATTAAAAAAATAAATTTATATTTCCAAAGGTACACATATTTAAAAAAAAAATAGCAACTAATTAGTCAAGTACAGAAAACAATTTAAGTAACAATAAATATAAAACTTTTAACTCTTATAAACTAAACAAAAACAAGAAATAATTATAAAAAAAAATATTACTATAACTAATCGACATCATCTTCACGTACTGAGAATTCTTCTACTACCTCTCTATTTGGTTTTCCAAATTCCTTGTTGGTTGAAAAATCCCTTCTAACCAAGACTGGTTGTTTTTGAGAAAAGTTTCTTCATGATTTCACCATCTTTGTTTGATTTCTGATTTCACATGAGAAAAACTCTTTTTAGTATGCTCAGTGACCCCATACCGAAGAATAAGATAATTTTCATAAAAATCGAGTTTTTCCCATAAACTTGGTAAGTTCTGGGTTTGGATTTTTTTGAAATAAATATTTTCGAGTAATTATTTTAACACCCGAGGCACCACACTGACCTAAAACAAAAACAAAATTGTATTCATATCAAGTAGCATAAACATGAGATTTTTCGTTATTACGACGCTTATGTTTCACATGTTCTCAAAATGAAAAACCGCGGGATTCCGCGGCTAATTTTTTTATTTTTGTATAGCCGTATATATTACATACCGGAGACAATATAAATTATTGCCGGGACGAACCCGGAAGTACTTTAAAATACCATTTAAAAATAATTTAATTTAAAAAAACAAGCAAATTAACAGGGCTGATTTCTAACATCAATAAGTTAATAAAAAAAAATTAAATTATATAAATTAGTATTATAAAACATTGTGTCTTACCTGATTTATCACTTTCCATTACTATAATTTAGAAATAATCCTTTGGATAATAATTATACACTTTTAAAAAGTTGTAATTTTGGGAGCGCCAAGAACAGACACGTACACGTTAAGCGACTATCGAATTCCGACAGGTGTACATTGACGCAAGCACATGGATGAAGGCGGTAGGGGGTGAAATCTGATTCTAAGGTCGGTGTACTACCTCAGGTATATGTCAATTTAATTATATATCCTTTTTAAAAAAATGACTTTTGGCCGCCTAAATCAGTGAAATCTACGTATGTGCGTCGGTGGTCATGCTAATGTCTGCTCATTTGCCCCCCTATACCATAAAAAAAGAAAAAATATTGCTTCGTTTTTATACATAGGTTGATAAAAGTGATAGGCATTAAATGAAACCACATGTTTAATGTATCTTTTCCATCCCGGCTACACAACAAAAATCAGATCAATCGGAGCAATAGTTTAACACAGGAATTTTTTAAAGTTTTTTCTCACTTCGTATACGCTCAGATTGTAAAATATTTAATCAATATTGTTTAAAATATTGATTAGTGGCATTGCTAGCCAAATGAAAAATACACCAAGTGACAGCTAAAATTTTTTTAATGACTTTAGTTTCATCACAGAAGGCTCTGATTGGGAGTAGCAATTGATACGAACTTGTTTACGGAGATGTTGGTGACCATTATTTGATTATATTGTGCTTTATATGCAATAAAAAATAAATGCCTAATAAATTATGTTTCCTGTAGCTGCGAAACGGTAAGCAATAAGGAATAAAGACTCGTTCAAAATAAATGTTAATTATAGTTTTCCGACAATTTATACTATGAACATAATAATATATATTATATAAAACATGAAAATATGTATGAAAGTATGTGTGTGTGTCTAAACTATGAGAAATATACATGTTATTTTCTTACAACTATTTTGTATTTGTAATAAATGATTCAATAAAACTTGTCTGTGACATTCGCCTTTCCTACACATATTGTAGTATGGTAGGTACCTTAGGTGTTTTAACACAATAAAATATTAATTATCTATCTATCTGGTGTCATCTCCTATGCCTAATAGGCCGGAGGAATACGGGCCCCGAGGCGAGCCTCATGCCTGGGCCAATGCTCGCGAGGGGGAACTACCCCTCGGTGATGGTGACACCTCTATCACGAGGTGTTTGGGTGGTCTGGGGGGGTAAAACGGGCTATATGCCCTTAAAGGCAGCATAAAAGCTACCATGTAGCCTATCGGCTACTGAGTGTAGTGAGTAGTGTTTGTGGTGAGTTTGGTGCTTGTGAAAGTATATTGTGATGGTATGACTCTCGTCCTGCAAGCCCGACTGCTGCCCGGATGCCCATCGGTCGCTGGTATGTCGCGAGCGCAGAGTTCTCTAGGGTATGCCCGTCCGTCCGGAGGTCGCGCATGCAGGGGCGCGTAGCCACGCAGGTGAGAGTGCGGTCCGTTGTCCGCCATACAAAACATGGCAGTGGACATACGGGCCACAAACTCACCCACCGACTCCACCCCCAAATCACGCGCGTTGGTGCAATTCCGAACGTACCGGCCCGCCCCTGTGATTACTCTGAGAGCTAGGTTTTGTTGCGCTTGCAAACGCTTCGTATGAGGAGGCGACGCTAACGCGTACCAAGCGGGGGCGGCGTAGGTGAGGCGCGAACGGATATACGTCTTGTAGATCCCCATTTTGGAGCGTAACGGTTGCCCGGATTGCAACACAGGCCGCAGCAGCGCACGGGAATCTCTCGCTTGGTTGATCAGATGATCAACCTGCGAGCCCATACGCAGCGAACGGTCTATGCTACAACCGAGATACAGCACCGGGGAACTCCATGACAGCTCCACACCCCTCAACCTTAACCGCTCCGGCAAGTCTCGCTTTCGGCTGACAAATAGAGAAGCCGTTTTCACCACGTTGACCGACATTCTCCACTTATCAAGCCACTCCGGCAGCCTATCCAGAAGCCGTTGCATTCGCGCAACTGCGAGGTCGGGTTTGCGAGACGAAGATAAGTATGAGCTGTCGTCAGCGAACAGCGCGAGTAGCACGTCTTCCTCGCCCTCTCCCAAAGGATCATTGAGGGTTGGGATATCGTGGGTATAAGCCGCGTACAGGCAAGGCGAGAGACAACTGCCCTGTGGCACTCCCGCGCGCACATCCCTCGGAGACGAGAGCTGCCGTTCCAGCGATACGCGAAATGTCCGGCCGTGTAAAAAGGACGCCACTAATCTCACAATCGCATGAATTAATTATCAAAGGTACTAGCGCAAACGTTAAACGCGTTAAACCCGTAAAGTAACTACAAAAAGTAAATAAAAATCAGCAATGATTTGTTTATTGTTGTCACGTCATCCCATGATATTTGCTGAAGAATAATACTTTGTAAACACGTAAACAATCCACTGTACTTATAACTGTCGAACGAATGACATTTGTCATGCGATATCCTTTGTTCTGCAACGTGTGACGTCATCCATAGGTTATGATATATTAATGCATTTAAGCTCCGAGACTATAAAATTGTAATAAAACTTCGAATGTAAATGTCATATAAAATGTATTTATGTATCACCGAATAAGTACACTGCCATTAAAATAGAGTTGTAATAATAATTGTTAATACTATAATGAATAATTTATTGTTACAGTCGTAAATTGCAACAATGCATTTGCACTTTTTAAACCTCCTTAATGGCCCACCGGATACTCACATACCGAACAAAACGCGACAGCATAGCAGCAAGGCACTACATCTTACTGATGTTTATAAACAATCATAAAATAAGGAAAATAATTTTGTTTGCACAGCTAGTATAAATATAAAATTTCGTTTCAGTAGAGACTTTTGCACTGAAAACGGATTGGTAGTAACATTTTTGCAATTGTATTTTATCTATGCAATTTTGTGCAGATATAACTCGGCTAAACTGTCACCCACTCTCGAATATGGAAAGCATAATATAAATGTCAATACCTTGGAACGATACCAAATACCGATCGTGAATGCAAATAAAATGATCTTCTAACTCTAAGAAGTGTTACGTTTTTAAATTTTACGCAAAAAAGTCTTTATAGTTAAACACGAGTGGGCGTGAGGGAATCACTTTGCCACCCTCAGCATTAAACGTTTTATTAATCTTAAACATGCGCTTTTAGTGTTAGCTCCCAACTACTGACTGATGACTGGCTGCCATTGATTTGCAGACGGAAGCTTGATCGTTATTTTATTTAAAAAAAAAACAGTTTTAGCCTATGTTAATCTTACGCAAAATTGTAACCGCTCGACTCGGAAGATTTTTAAAATATTTGCGCTAAAATCGTCACCATTCCGTGGTGGCTGCGACTTGCTGTGATAAAAAAATGTTAAAAAATATAAACGTCATTTGACACAAATTACATTATATTTGGGACAAAATAAGAAGCTTGCTGTGGCGGCTGCCAAAATATTTTGTGTAGGAAGGGGAAAAATAATCGTTTACTTTAAAGACCAATTTTCTAAAAAAATTTATTTAAAGTACCTAATTAAATTTTTTATCGGAAATTGTATTTACATTTGTCCGTTATTAGAAAGGCAAAATCAAAAAATATAGAGGAACAGTCGAAAATTTCGGCCGCTATTATAGCCGGGTCAGAAAAAATAATAATTATACAAGAAATATTATGTGGCTACGCGGGGCAATCAAAATGGCGGATATACTTTACTATCTACACGGATTGGACGTTGGTTTTTAAATCTATATTATCAAAATATTCATACTGAATATCGGATTTAAATAATAAATATTTCATAATAAAGTAATTATACTCATTTTTCATTAACTTTCAAATTATGTTCATAAAAAATCCTCGATTATCCTAAAAATCCATTTCATTCGGTATAAAAATTGTTTTATAACGTTCACACTAATAATAATAATAATAATATGGTCCTAGCCGATTTCGGCTACGGCGGCCGTCTCTACAGAGACGAGCCAGATGCGCAGGACATATATAATATGTCCTGCGCATCTGGCAGTGCACAAGTGTGCGCGCAGACACAAGTGCACTCTCTATTCCATCATTCTCATTTTCCGATGGGACGGCAGTCCGACACGACCGGTGAGAAATCAGGCGCAGGACCGACGGCTTAACGTGCTCTCTGAGGCACGGGGGTGTATCACCGCCAACTTCCTGACTCCGGACTGTTATTAGAAATTGAAAAATCCCAATAACAATTTTTGGTCCGACCCGGGATTCGAACCCAGGACCTCACGTCTGTGGTTGAACACGCTTACCACTAGACCACGAGACAGTGTTCACACTACTGGGCCTAACAATACAATTGTACCTACCCGTAATGGGGACCCGTCAGGCTATTAATCAACCAATTATTGGTATTTTGGAGTCATTCCTTGATGTTCTAAGATCCGAAGTAAGAACGAACTTCGCTGATCTATTAAACATGTGAAAATAGTATTTTAAAAAATATTATATGTTGCCACAAAAATATGTTCATAGCTATGATTAATTCAAATTATTTAAAAAAAATGTTTATCATATATATGCAAATCTAGTAGCGTCTAAAACAATCGCCCTCTTAATTTTACCAACCAACGAACCAAACCCACTATAAATTTTATCTTTATCGTATAAACAAAATATCTATATCTCTTATTCTCTTATATTTTAGGAAAATCTAGTGTATTATAATAAAAAAAAACATAAATTTAAAATATTACACTGGAATATTTTTCTCGCATAGCTTTCAAGACAATACACATATTACATTCCTGGCTTCTTATCTGTTGGAGCCTGCCTAGCTTAGAACAATAAGAGAAAGATGTAAGAACGTTTAATTTTATCTTAGTATTTTCTTTCAAATATTTTTCTAGAACCTAGATTAGGTTTTATAACTAAAATTTTCTATTTAGTTTTATTGAAGTTTTCATAGCATTATTTGGCTAGACGCTTGTTCGTAACCGACTAGCTAAATTAAGCAGATTTCCCTGGGAATATTGAGTATCTTTGGGACGTTCACCTTTCACTATTATTTCATATCATTATATTATTAAATGTAATTTAATTTATTTCATATACTCTAGAGTCTAGAAGGCTCTTTTTTATAAGACTTATAGACTAAGTCCCAGTTGTCACTTAGTTACGATTCAGTTATTGAAGGAGGGCAACGCGTCTGCATTAACTGTACTGAGACGAGTGGGCTTTGATAGTCACTACCCAATGGTTTCTATTATAAATGGTATAATAAATAATTACGTTGCACCTAAAGCAACAAGCAAAAACGATATGTTGGTAAAGCTGATTTGTCAGTAACAACGTTCTATCGACTGACCCGATTGCTAATTTTCCTCATCAACACGTACGTAAATGAACATGCATTTAGCTTTGCTCATTATTTAAAGCCCTAGTTTTCCCTATTAACACAGCATAAACTGTGACCGTTGGCGGAGATCTAAAGAAACAGTAATTGGGCCACGGGAACTCTCACACAGAACAAAATGCAAGAGCGTTTTAACGCCGACTTCTTTATGACGGGTCCATTTACGTGCTAAAATATGAGTAACGCTTTGAAACTTGAATGGTGTTAGTGATTCGGTAAAACTCATACGTGACTTTTTTGACGTTTTTAGAAAATTTGCCTATACAAGTAGATGCTAAATCATCACCACAGCGGTCGGCTACTGCGCCTTATTCTTCTTCTTATTCTTCTTTCTCTTATTTCTTTTTTCATTTCATGAAAGACAACATTGTTATGTATCCAAATTTTGTGTTACTGTATTTCGTTTTCCAAGAAAGTATATTTATACTAATGATTTTCAAAGTTTGAATACTTTGAGAAAGTGCCAACGATGATTGGCTAAATCATAACATGTAGGACGGTTACGTGAAATAACAGATAAAGCTTTTAAATCTCTGAACCGCACTTAGTGTATGTAGCGTAAAGATTTAAGTTATAGACTGTTATTGTTTTACTTTGCTTATTTGGGATAATCTCCGCGTTTTGTCTGTATATTATGTTATGTTCATATTTGATGTAAGTAACTGAGTGATGAGCTCGATATATACTTATTTATATTTTCCTTCTTCTGCTTATTTTTAAGTTATAAAGTACACTTTACGTATGCTTCAATTGTTTGCGTTTATATGAACCATCGCTTTTTATGGCATAAGGACACAAACGAAAAGTCGAAACCTCGAATAGAAGAAATCTATTGATTTCTATAATGTCGGCTATCGACGGGTTTTGATTTCTCATCAACAGTCATGTATATCTATATAGAGTATGACCCGTAGTATGGAAAAAAAATGAAAAAATCATAGCACATTGCTCATCGCTCAGTGTATCGTTTTAATGTACTACTGAGGTATTTTTTTCACTTTTTTTTTCACTCACTTTGTTGCATACGTTACCCTTCTTCTTCTCGACAATGAACTATCTGAAACTCACAAATCTAAAGAAAGGCGACAAAATATTTATTAATGTACGTCTATTATTTGAGCGAGAGACAAACGAACTAAAAAATGACCACTTTGTTAACTTTATCACAATTTCATCACAATGAACGATCATAAAATTATGAAATTTTACGAAAAAATAATAGTATGTTATATAAGTAACAATTTTTTGACATCGAAACAAAAAAATATTTAACATAATTGAAATTGAAACTATTTTCACATACATTGTACGGTACGGTAGGTACGTATATATGTACTATGTACATACAATCATGTTTACGGATGGGAAAAATCCAATACCGGTGGTTTTATTTATAAATTGAACAGACATTTTCTTTAACTGGATACAAGCTAAAGCTGTATTGTATTTTGAGGATACAAGTCAAAAGCTTATGGCGATTGCATATTTATAAATTAAAAAAAATATTAAAAACATGATATTGTCTATAAATTGTTGTTATGCTGAATATTTTGGGTACCCTAAGATACCCAAGGAGCAAATTGGGAACGTAGGTATTAGGGTGATTACAAAGAGAAACAAGTTACCGGTACCGAAAAACCGGAACGAGTCGGTACCAATCGATGCAGGTTTCACTTGTATAGAGAGAGAAACAGGCAAATCTGTTCGTAGTAACAATCATGGTATCACTTCATCGGACAACAACATTACAATTATTTTTAAATACTTTTTAAAAAATGTACTTGTTGCGCCCCGCGGTTTCACCCGCGTAAATTTCGATCCCGTGGAAAATAGAAAATCATCCCATGGCATGCCTTAGGAGCATTTTTTCGGGATCAAAAGTATCCTTAGTGTTAATCCAAGTCACCTCTATCTGTGTACTAAATTTCATGAAAACCGGTTCAGAAGTTTTTGCGTGAAAGAGTAACAAACAAACAAACCAACAATCAAACATACAAACTTTCGAATTTATAATATTAGTAGGATGTAGAAAGAAAAGAAAAATTAGTGTCTCCAATATTAACTAGAGAAAAAAATTGGAGCCTTTTTTTATGGGGCAAACGATCAACTCGAGCCATTTTCTTGACTACCGTTGATGGAAGTTATAGAGACGCGTTGAACTCCTTCTTCCTTCTCCCTCCATGGGCCTCTGACTACTTACATACCACATGAAACGCGACAGCACAGTTGTCACTTCACGCCGATTTTGTGTAGGCGACCTCCCCGGTCGTGCCTAGAGTTGCAATGGTGAGACAGTGATTGCGATCGCTGCGAAAAATCACCCTGCTATTCAGAAATAGTGATCGCAGTTGTGATCGCTCTTTGCGCCTGCAGCGATTAATTCACTACATACACATAGCGACTGGTATCACTGTTATCACACGTCGCTCGCATTTCGCGCTTTACGCTAGCGGTGCATACAGCGCAGGGTGATTTTTCGCAGCGATTGCTATCGCAGTCTTACTATTAAACGCTGCAGCTAAGTTATATTGATCGCTGTCTAATTCTAGTATACCAATAGTCATGTTTTTACTTGTAAAGACCAAGACCAAGTACATTTGGTATATTTTGGTTTATGCGTGTAAAATGTAATTGCTCGGATAATAATAACTAATAATAAGTTGCTTTTGAATTAAATAGTAATTACGTACTAATATTTGTGTACTTAATGTTATATTTTCTATAAAATAATATTAGTTTTAAGACTTGTGGTATTAGTTCATATTTTAAGTATTTGTTTTAAGTTTATTATTAATGGTGAGACACCTCACTCGTGCCGGCTCAAATGTGGCTACATGAATGCATGCACTGTGGCACCTCTTACTAAAAGTTATCATTTATTTGAAAAAGACAAAGTTTAATGAACACAAGTTTTATCATTATACGCGGATAATACGAGATACATTTTCCCGCATTTTATTAAATGCAACAGACACCCTACACCGGCAAATACTTGAACCCGTACATTCCTAACTATAATGTAAGATGTATTGGGGTAAATCTTAGAAGACAGCTAGGTGAGCTAGTTTCTTAAATAAACCTCCGGATAATAATTAAAGAATCTATTCATGTCGCACTGTATTAAAATAATGAAAAGTATGAGATGAATCACGATGTTTTAATTGAATCACTATTTGTTTTCGCGTCAACACTGTTCTATTTATTTGTTGTTATGATATTTGTGATTGATCACGAAAACAGCTGAAGGGCTGACGGTAGGATATGAGCGACATTACAAGATTTATTTCTGATTATATTTTTGTTTTATTAAATGCAAACAAATTAAAAATTTTATACTTAACTCTGGAGCTTACCATTACAATAAAAGTCATCGTAAATAGTTACATAGATGTTATACAAATACGTTTTCTTCCTCAGCACTCCATGGGCCACCAGCCTATTTTACTTACACACCCCATGAAATGCGATAGGACAGTTGGTACTTTACGCCGGTAAACGGGTAAGAAAGAGATACCTCGCCGGCCCAATTCGGCTATATGCATACATGCAGTGTTGCATTACCTCTTACATGTCGTATGGTCGTAATTTAAAAATTTCTAAATTATATAAAAACCAGTACCTCTACAACCATACAAGTTTCTTTGAACATTGATTTCATTAAGTGAACACCGTCATTATTAGTTGTTTCATTTTGTTCGTTTCACGAGTAATTACAAGACTTCAAATTATATAACACAAAACTTTCAAAATCAAAAAGCCTTTAACATTGTCATACTTGAATAACTAAAGTTAAAACAGATAGTGTAGGTGCATGAGTTTGTTGAAACAATTTTTAGAACCGCTGATGGATTCGGAATATAATTTCGCTAAAGTGAAACACTAGCGCAACTTTTTCCTTTAAACTATTCTTCTTACTTTGTGGCAAGTTTTCTTGTGGGCAACTTTTATTCATTGTTTTTCTTTGTGTTAATTTTCAAATAAAAATGTATTACCTCGCCAGTTTTACAACAATTAATACCTTAATGGAACTAGCCTATACATGTGTCTTGTGTAGGAATTGTGTACATATTAAAGTATAATTATTATTTATCAAATTTAGTTATTATATTTCTTTAATTGTATTTAATTAGCTTAATCCAATTAGATAACATTTCTTTTTAACGTTCTACCGTCAATTGGCTAAAACTTAACTCTTTATTTAAATAGAGATTTAGATTCTATCAATGAAGGGAGTCCAATCTTACTTTGTTATCCAAATAAAAAACTTGATAAAATAAAAATAATGAATTCTTAGTAAAAGGTAGTGCCACACTGCATTCTCGCATGCAGCAGAATTGGGCCGTCACTAACGGGGAGGTACCTCTCGCAAACACTAGACTGGCACGGCGTGAACTGACAGCCGTGCTGTCGCGTTTCGTGCGATGTGTAAGTAGCCAGAGGTCCACGCAGGAGGGATTAGAGAGGAGGACAGCGCATGTGTATGGCCTCTATGCGGATGTCTATGGGCAAATTTACTTCAATTCCATAAAAAATTATAAAACCAAAGTAGTTGGCGCGTACAACAATGCGAATAGCAAACAGAAAATGAGGGCTGTTTGAATGTTTAACCATAGGCAATTTATTTATTTGAAGTCGACCTGTATTATCAATCAACCTGTTGGGAGACAAACAAAGGAACCCTTTTTTTACGTCCGTTTTGATCGATTAGGATGTAACTTTTACAGAATGATTCCGTAAACTGAAAGTAATATTACTTTAAATTAGATACTGAAAGTTTACTTTAAGTAAAGTTTACCAAAATATATATAATTAAAAAGCTGCTTCTTTTAATATTTCCTTAACAAAATAACGTGTCCATTCTTTAAAATTCGGCAGCGCTGGGCAAGGTTAGGCATCTTCGTGTATTTTACGCTTGCGGAGATAGTTAGTGACTAGCTCCTCAACAGTTTATGGATGCCTCGAATTTCTTTAAAAATCTAGCTAGTTTTCAAGTGGTTTCAAATACTTAAACTCTATCTCACACATTGAACTATGCATATATCTCACATATCTTTTATACAATAAAAATATAGGAACTGTGAAAGATTTTGCATATACAGGTTGTCCAAGAAAAAGGGACACCTGTTTTAATGGGGGATAGAGTACGTTAGTAGTATTCAAATGCAAAAAGTCGCATTTCCTCAATCATGATATAAGGCAGCTCCGTACCCATGATCGCGAGCCTGTCAAATGCCCTAAATTACCAACTTGTTATTATGTAGGTACCTACCTGCTGCTGCTGGCGCTAGCCTTGTAAATCCCTATTCCCCTATCCCTGCCAAAATAAATCCCTATTGTAATTCAAGGCTAAAATTTAAAATAATTGTGTTTACATACTGCTGTATCCACAACCTCACTCACTTTCCAGCTCATTTCGTCTGAATGTAAATTCTGTAATGAAAAAGCGTATTCATTAAAATATATGTATCTGGGCCATGGCATAAATGTGGTAAAAAACAGGGTTATTATTTAAACGGATGCTCGCATTATTTCGTTTATTATAATGAGCGGCCGTGGTCGTTGCCAAGTGGTACGGAGGTCCGTACGCGGCCTCTGTTGAATATTATTTATAAAACGTATAACTCTGGGTAATATAAGTTATAATATTTTTATTACAGTAGAGCAAAGATATTTTTATGGTATAGGGGCAAACGAGCAGTCAGAACCATTTTCATGACATACATACCGACGCCCATAGACATCCGCATAGAGGCTATTCAGAAGCGCGGCCCCCTGGCGCTACTTACACACCGCACGAAACGCGACAGCACAGCTGCTGTCATTTTACGCCGGGCTCGTGTAAGCGAGAGGTACCTCCCCGGACGTGTCGGCCGAATTCGGCTGCAAACAATATAGTCCGTGAGCCAGTGACAGATTTTCACGACCAAGTTCCTCTCAGTCGATAACTCGTAAAATGCCTCAGAAAGTTGCATTATGAAGCGTTGTAAACGTCAGCTGCGGCTCCGAGGGTGGATTGAGCAGGGGTAGCCGCCCACGCACGTAATAAAAAAAAATATTTTCAATCATTTATTCCCGATCAAAAAATTGATCAAATTAAAGTTAAACTAATACTGTGAAGAAATAAAATTGTCAGCTAATTATAATGTGGTGGATTATACGTCAGCTGGTCACATAAATATGAAAAAAATATGTAATATGTGTTCAGTGATTTCCTCCCAAAAGAAAATTTATCAGATGATAGTTTATGTATTGTTTTTAACAAATAAATAAGTCAGCTGGCTATTTGTAGGTGGAATGTTTGTCAGCTGATGCCCTAAAAGTGTAACGTAGGAGCTAGTCGGAAACATTTATAGCTTAAGTAAATGTATCAGCTGACGAGTTTTCCCCCAACTTACTGCCAGCTGATTTGTTTTATTACTTACAGGATCATGTTAATAATCAGCACAAAATTTTTTTTTCGAGAGGAAATGACTTACTTAAAGTTATTCAACATTACATTTAATGTGCAAACTGAAAAATATAATTTTATGGCAATTTTTCGATTAAATCAATTTTTTATGTGAACTTTTTAAGAATATTTATCTAAAGAATAGAAATAAATAAATATTTTGCTAAGAAAATTAATTAATTTATAATTTTTCAATATTTAAATTAACAATGTTTAAGATGTAATATAAAACGTTATTTAATTATGTTTGTTAATTTAATCATTTTCAGTTTCGCTTCTGCTCATCTCACTTTCTTCTCTTTCTGATTCACTATCAGAGTCGCTGTCAGAGCTGTTTTCCACCATGTCTTCATTATCGTCATCTGTTTAAAAATACAAAAAATAATTTGGTATACACGTTTAACGTTACACGAATAAAATAAAAAAAAAATTACCTTCTTCTGATTGAGTTATTTCATCAATGGATGTTGGTAACTGGGTACCAGAAAACCACAAGAATTCATATCTGCTATCTATTTCTACCCAGCCATAGTCAAAAGGATCATTGACAGTTGGTACTTTCAGGTGTGCGTGAGCCCAAATTTTAGAAATATAGCATGTCCTTAGAAAATGATTATATAATTCCGTTTTGCACGGCGGAAGAGATGAGCCATCAATTCCTTTCTTAGTGACCAGCTGACGTATAATCCACCACATTATAATTAGCTGACAATTTTATTTCTTCACAGTATTAGTTTAACTTTAATTTGATCAATTTTTTGATCGGGAATAAATGATTGAAAATATTTCTTTTTATTACGTGCGTGGGCGGCTACCCCTGCTCAACCCACCCTCGGAGCCGCAGCTGACGTTTACAACGCTTCATAATGCAACTTTCTGAAGCATTTTACGAGTTATCGACTGAGAAGAAATAATTGACGAAAATCAAATGTGATACCTTTTATTTTGGTAACACAGGGGAATATCTTTACGTACGCTACCCAGGAGCCCCAGTGGCTCAACCGGGTATAGTGTCGGGCTTGGCAATTGGATTGCCCCTATCGACTAAGCCCCTGCCTTCATCCGCTATAATTAGAGGGCCCGGATCTACAAGCAGCAGGATCCTTCTAGCGACAAGCTGGTCTTGGTGAAATGGCCAGACTTCTCCTCCTTGGTGCCTGTCCGGCTGCCTTTGAAGAGTGCCTACTATAACGTTGGAACCGTACATCGGGGTCAGGTTCCCATCATGAACCCTGGTCCCAATATACCAGCAGACTACGCCACGCGGGTCATCCCAATCCACGCCGCCATCTGCTAATTCAGAGGGACGGGTGAAGGACCCTCCAACTGAGCTGCTCTTAGTATAGCCTCTTCTCCCACACCTGTCCGGTATGGGTAGCCCTGTCCAGCATAGCGGATTAGGGATCATAGAGGCTCACAAACAACCTCACCACGACAAGGCGGCAGCATCTTCGGGGAGCATATTATATCATAAACTTATCTGGGGACTATGTCGACTCATCTGGATAAGTTACTTAACCAGATGAGATGATTAATATAATAATACTGTAGACAAGAAAATTTAAAAAAGATAGGTACTAGTTCTAGATGAATATACATAAATAAAGTTTACTATTTATTTAGAACTAACCTAAAACTAGAACTTATGCATTGAAAAGATTTAAATTTTCACTTACAAAGTGAATTTCCACACTTAGTTATAAAAGGAATGGTTTCTAATAGATAGCAGAAAGCACAGAAATGCTCCTAAAGTATAATTGAATAATTTCGTTAACGAAATGGAACTCTTAAAGAAAGGGAGATTTTTTGACATTTCACTCTGAAAGCTGCATTAAGAATTCTATCGTACCAAAATATATATTAAATAAGAATTTAATATTCTTAAAGTGTCCCTTTAAGAATATTATGAACGAAAAGTTGTGCCGTATCTTAAAAAGAAAAAATGTAACCCTTATTGATTCACTTTGTTCTCCGTCTGTCAAAACCTTTTCTCTGGAACGTTTTCAAACATTAAATCTTTTTCTACACGGCTTGAGAGATAGTAGCCGTGTCATCCATCCGTTAAGGTGCAGGTACAACAATTATTATTTTAACTAAAACATTGTCCCCCTTATTAATAAACGTAGAATAACTTTACCTAAGTAATAACCTAATAATAAACTGACATCTGTCAAATTGCATATTAAAAAACCATAGATATCAGAAGTAAATAGATGGGCAATCGAACACAATTTGTACGAGTTCAGATGTAGCCATGACGTTTACAACTACATATAAACTTGACGTTTAGAAAACGTACCGTACTAACACCTTCAAACATACCTAGGAATGGGACACTGTCGATAACGAATTATCGATACGCAACAGTATATTACGATATATTATGGCAGTAAATGAAATATAATTTAATAAAATAAAAAGACATTGTTGTATGAAGAGCAATTCGTCTCTACTCGTCGTGCAATAACAGCGATTTCATTCCCACGTGTCGTTAACTATTTTTAGCACGAGTGCGGTAAGTCCACCAACCTGTGAAACAATATAGGTAATATTAAATGCTTTTTGTAAGAGGTAGTGCTACACTGCATGCATTGTCGCGTTTTGTGTAGTGTGTAAGTAGCCGGTGACCCATGGAGGTAGGCGGAGAAAGGTGGGCAGCGTGTCTGTATAGCCTCTATGTAGATGTCTATGGGCGTCGGTAATCATGAATGTGGCTCCGACTGCTCTATATTAACTATATTGTATTATAATACCTAATACAATCTCATCAATTAATTATTATCAATTCTCGCGCCAGTTTAAAGTCGATACTTTAAACTGGCGCGAGGATTGCGTTTACGCGTAACATCGATATATTACGCGTATTTTACAAAACAGATCATTATCTCGCCTATGCAATGAAAACGAGTTGCAGTTTTACGACTTTTTTGTGACGTTACTACTTTCATTGCGTGTTCAGAATGGACTTGACACAATAAGAGCAATACTTAACAGGCAATGTATCATGTTTAAAACGTTTGATCTATTTGCAATTTAAGGTGACATTTTTGGTCTAATATTTTAGTTTTTAATTGAAAATACATTGAATGTAATTTTTCTTAGTACTTACCGATGGTATGTAAAGCTACAATACTTGTAGTTCTTTAATTTACTTCTATTTTTACACAACCACTGAACAGCTACACATTTTAGAAAAATATGGAGATGTCACATAAACGCTTGTCAATTATAGACTGAGAACCGCTGAGAACGAATTTGAACGATGCTGTCCTATTGACAATTACTTACCATCCCTGCCGTGCCGTTATAGCCTCTCTATTCTTTCTTTATATCTCTATGTAAAAAACACATAAAAAGTATGGAATTCGACAGATGTCAGTTTATTACTAGGTTATTACTTGAATAAACTTATTCTATGTTTATTAATAAGGGGGTGTGTGACTGTTGCTTATTCGACACATGAAAAAGCATGCTCAGTTCATCTTTTTCAAATTTTTTCAAATTATTAACTATCGTCAACACCGAGTCCATGACTATTTTCCAGTTGCCAGTTAGTCAGAATAACTATTTACAGAATAATGCAACTGCATTACAATAACAGCACATTAATTGAATGAAAATATTTGTAATAGTTGGTATATTTTTAAGAAGAAATCGACCAGTTGGATGGAGCCTTTGACCCACGTCCATAAACATCCACATACCAATTATGCAGACGAGTAAACACTGCCACTTAAAGGGCCATCGGATACTCACACATCGATATATATATATATATATATATATATAACGAATAGTTGCAACCTCTAAATAAGTGGGACTAAAATTAAATCAAGAAGTACCTTATGTATTAAGATAGTACTTTATATTGTTTCTTATTACATTATATTTTAATAATATAAGAAAAGAGCAATTATAACCGTATTTTATACACGTATACAAATAGTGGTAAACAATACACACACATAACACGCCCACTCAAAATAATATTGTAATATCTTAGAGACATTCGAATAGTCCAATTGCCAATCCTTTTACCTTTAAAGCTTTTTGCCCTTTTTACGGGTCACTTCACTGCCACTGAATACCACTTTTGACTTATCATACTTTCAGATGTTGTTCATAGTCCGCCGAGCTGCAGAACAATAAATTAAATAATTGAAACTAAGATTACAAACAAATAGCTTTGTTTTGGAGTCATTAAAATTTCCACCTGACATGCAGCAGTAGACAGTATTTAAGCTTTTAATGACTAACAACATCCATAATAACATAAATAATAAAGAACATATAGGACACAGAGGTATTGCTTCTCCGCACAGCTGTCTCTTTCAGCTATCACAATCATCTTCTTTAAGCATAGCAGAAATATCCGGCAAAAGACGAATTCACGCCAGTTCATAGAGAGAGCCGAGTGCCACACGATCCTTACATATTATATTTTGCTTTGCTTTTTCCACATTCATTGCTTTTCTCTAGTACACTCACCGGTTGCGATGCCTCTTAACTTAACAGTACCCGTTAAATGAGATTTGGATATGTCAGTTTTGATCTCCCCCTTACTTTATAACATTTACTGTATAACATTTGCATTGTATATATGTTTTATCTGCGATTATTTCTAAAAGTCCGATCGAAAGAAGCAAGCCCATTCTTATAAGAATATTTTGATATTAAAATTGATAGTGTAAACGATACTCAACCTCTACCAGCGTAAGATAGCTTCAGGATTTGGAGAGCGCTCAATAAAACCTACGTAAACACGAAATATTATCGAACATCTTACCAATGGACAATTTAATAGGGCATAATATCTTTATTATCATTTAGTACTTGACCTCATTACAAGTTGAAACAAAATATGGCTTATTAGGCGTAGTGATACAAAAGAGTTTGCAGAATAAAAATCTACAGAAAAAAAATGGTACTTTGTAGCTCAATATAATATTTACTTTAATATATGGACATACCTATGAGCT